>BTPG01000003.1:184975141-185002641 GCA_036245525.1 Semisulcospira habei
GTCCTCGTGTAGCTGGACAATCATGTTGAGGAACTTTGGGGGACAGCCAAGTCGCTCCAGGATCTGCCACATGCCTTGCCTGCTCACAGTGTCGAACGCTTTTGTTAGGTCGACAAATGTTACGTACAGCCCTTTGTTCTGCTCGCGGCACTTCTCCTGTAGCTGTCTCAGCACAAAGACCATATCGGTGGTGCTCCTGTTTGCTCTGAAGCCACACTGGCCCTCTGGGAGTTGGTCTTCAGCGATGGCAGATACCAGCCGATTCAGGAGCAGCCTTGCAAGGATTTTCCCAGCAATGGACAGCAGGGTAATTCCCCGATAGTTGGAACAGTCAGACTTCTCGCCTTTGTTCTTGTACAGGGTGATAACGACTGCATCACGGAGATCTTTTGGTAGTGTTCCTTCCTCCCAGCAGCAGAGAAAGAGGTCATGGAGCTTGTTGTGCAGTGCTGTGCCTCCATGTTTCCAGATCTCTGGCGGTATTCCATCAATGCCTGCTGCTTTGCCACTCTTGAGCTGGTGGATGGCTGTGAGGGTCTCTTCAGCGGTGGGCGGTTCGTCCAATTCAACCTTTACTGGGAGGTGTGGGATTTGTAGGACGACTGTTTCTTGAACAGTGCGCTCAGCGCTGAAGAGGCTCTGAAAGTATTCCGACCAGCGGTTCAAGATGGAGGTATTATCTGTGAGGAGTGCCTGGCCATTCGCGCTTCGCAGGGGACTTTGTACCAGGTGCCTGGGGCCATACACTGCTTTCAGTGCTTCGTAGAAGCCCCTGTAGTCACCATTGTCAGCACAAAGCTGGGTCCTCTGTGCAAGTCTGGTCCACCACTCATTTTGGAGATCTCTGAGCTTGCGCTGGAGACTGCTGCAGACGAGGCGGAAGGCAGACTTCTTCACAGGGCAGGAAGGCTGGGCTAGGTGGGCCTGATGGGCGGCTCTTTTTTTTTTGCTAGGTGTTCCTGGATCTCTACATCGTTTTCGTCAAACCAGTCTTTGTTCTTCTTTCTGGCGAAACCCAAGACTTCTGCAGAGGATTTTGCAATAGCAGTTTTCAGTTGTTCCCAAAGTGTTTCAGGGGAGGAGTCTACTGGGTCCACTGTGTCTTTGAGCCTGCGCTGTAAATCTGTCTGAAAGGCAGCTTTCACATCGTCACGCTGAAGGCTGGCAACGTCAAGCTTTTTCTTGGGGGGACCCATTTCTTGGGTTTTGGCTTGAAGTGGAGCCTGAGTTTGCAGCGGACAAGGCGGTGGTCAGTGTGGCACTCTGCGCTGGGCATCACTCTAGTGAGGAGGACGTCACTGCGGTCCCTCTGACGCACTAGGACATAGTCGATAAGGTGCCAGTGTTTGGAGCGAGGATGCATCCAGGTGGTCTTTCGACTGTCCTTTTGCTGAAAAGTAGTGTTGGTGATGACCAATTGCTGCTCCGCACAGAACTCCAACAGTAGGCGGCCATTGTCATTGCAGTTCCCCACGCCATGCTTGCCGAGGACTCCTTTCCAGGCTTCAGAGTCCTGGCCCACTCTGGCGTTGAAGTCGCCAAGGATGATGACTTTGTCGTCTGCAGGGGTACTCTGTAGGAGGCTGCGCAGGTCAGTGTAAAACTTGTCCTTTTCAGCAGGCTCTGCCAGGAGGGTTGGGGAGTACACACTGAGAAGGGTGACGTGCTGCTGGTGTCTCAGTGGGAGGCGCATGGACATGATGCGGTCTGAGTGGCCCGTTGGTAGGTTTTCCAGCTTAGTCGCAATGGATGTCTTGACCATGAAACCCACGCCTGAAAGCCGTCTTTCTGATGCAGGCCTGCCTGACCAGTAGAGGGTGTACCCAGCACCAAGTTCTTGGAGGCTGCCTTCGTCCGGAAGGCGTACTTCGCTGAGCGCGGCGATGTCGATGTTTAACCTCCGCAATTCATGGGCAATGAGGGCGGAGCGACGTTCAGGGCGTCCGCTGTCTGCTTTGTCGAGCATGGTTCGGATGTTATAAGTGAAACTGCCATAGCATTTTTTAGATCATACCTAAAAAGACAGAAACCAAAAGGTATATACTCATGGAAAATACTCTAAACAAGGACAAGTTAACTACGGTGTCCCCCAGGGGTCGATCTTGGGAAATCTGCTATTTATAATATTCATTAATGATTTGCCTTTGATATTACTAACACTGATGTTAATTGCAACCTGTTTGCGGACGATACGAGCCTCCATGTTTCGGGTAAAAAAAACAGCTGACATTACCATTAGCTTACAAAGTAGTCTCAGCGAGGTTTCCGAATGGTGTAGAGAGAATCATATGGTTCTTCATCCAGGAAAAACAAAGAGTATTTTAATCACTACACGACAAAAACACCAACGCCGACCACAGCCGTTACATTTACAACTGAACGCTAAACCGATAGAACAAGTCACAGAGCGTAAATTCTTGGGAATACACGTTGACGAACAATTATGTTGGGAGACGCATATAAATACAGTCTGTAAAAACCATTGCTAAAAACACTTTCCTGTTGTCCCAGCTTAGACAAGTAACGGATACACATACTCGTAAACTGTTTTTTCATGCCCATATCAAGTCTCACGTTGATTATGTCTCCACAGTGTGGGACGGTTGTAGTGATGTTCACATGAACAGGTTAAACTCTATATATAAAAGAGCTGTCAAAATGATAGATACGCGGCCCATTCCTACCACAGACAAATTTAGACATCTAAACATTCTCGGCCTGCGTCAACAACTTAGTTTCAACAAATGCATCCTCATGCACAAGATATTAAATAACATGACACCGCAGTATCTAACCACCAAATTTGTGCCACAGCAAGAACGCGAACGGTCCTCAAGGAACAATACTTTACCCCTACCTCTGCCTAGAATTGACCTCTTTAAACTAGTTTATCCTTTTCTGGACCGTTTGTATGGAACACTATTCCTGCACATTTGAAGACTATAGCCTCACTTGGAATCTTTAAAACGAAACTTTTCGATTACCTGATGAGCCAAACATAACAACACTGGGCATTTAAACAAACCCTGATGGTTAATGCTTTTATGTAATATAATTATGCATTTATCTATATTGTTGGTGTGTGTGTGTGTGTGTGTGTGTGTGTTGTGTGTGTGTGTGTGTGTGTGTGTGTGTGTGTGTGGTATAAGATGAATGTTAAGTGTTATTATTATTTTGTGTCATTTTTTTTTAAATTTTATTGTTGCATGAAATAATATGTGTAAATATAATTCTTTATTATTATTATTATCTTTTAATCTATTTTATCTTGTAGATGTTAGCAACGGCAAGTTTGTAAAATGACGATTTGTTTCTGTCAAAACTTTTTACCGTTGATAAATAAAGTTTCATCATCATCATCATCTCTCTCTCTCTCTGTGTTGTAACTGGCATTACTTTCGATGTTTGTCTTTGCTTCTCTCAGGCACTCCCATCAGTGTAGCTACTGGATGTCGAGACCACACACACACACACACACACACACACACACACACACACACACACACACACACACACACACACACACACACACACACACACACACACACACACACACACACACACACACACACACACACACACACACACACACACACACATCTCACACACGACAGCACATCACACGCAAACACAGCACAATTTCACACACACACTACACAGACTGCACATCGCACGCACACAGCACACACAGCATCACACACAACATCAGCCCACACACACAGCACTACACACGCACTACTACACACACTAGCACTCACACACACGCACACACACACACACACACACACACACACACACACACACACACACACACACACACACACACACACACACACACACACACACACACACACACACACACACACACACACACACACACACACACACACACACACACACACACACACACACACACACACACACACACACACACACACACACACACACACAACACACACACACACACACACACACACACACACACACACACACACACACACACACACACACACACACACACACACACACACACACACACACACACACACACACACACACACACACACACACACACACACACACACACACACACACACACACACACACACACACACACACACACACACACACACACACACACACACACACACACACACACACACACACACCAAATAAACACACACGTACACGCATTTCGTTTTATGGCCTGTAGCGCATTGGGTTTCCTCTCATCTTCAGACGTCGCGTCAGATTTTCATAAGCCGCATGCACCGGGTGAATATGAGTTTTAATAAATCAAAATCAAGCCAAAGAGAGTGCGCGATTTACAGTACGGATGTACAAGCAGCAATTAAAGGCGCCATATCGCTCTATCCCCATCAGTGCGTCATGCGTCTTCGTATTAGCTGTACTTTCGAACTGGATCCTTGTGAGGAGGGCGCATAGATTCTCATGTGCATATTCTCCTGCAGGGGCTTATGAGAATTTATACGCATCTTGCAGTTGAAGCGGACGGGATAAATCGAATCCACTCTGGGGCGGATCAGTTACCTCGGGGTGGGGGTGGGTTTCAACTTTTTGTTTGGGACCTTCTACCTGATACAAAAGACATTCTCGTCGTTAGACCTTGCTTCCAGGAGCCGAAAAATCGTAAAATTGTAAACGGGGGAAGGGGGAGGGGGGGTGGTCCAAACACCCCCAAAAAGGGGCTCTGTAATAGCTTTTTTTTTAAATAAGGGAGGGGGAGGGGTTGTCACCCCTGGACTCCCCCCAGATCCGCCCTTGCCACTGAATGTAATGTTTGACCTGAGAATGACCTCGATTCAGCCTGCCAAATTCTTGTTCCTTTCATGTATTTGGCCGTCGCGTTAAAATCCGGGCGCCCATATAGGCCTACTGCTAGTGAATGCACAGGCCTTGGACGCTAACTAGCAAGTACACAGTTAATTGTGAAGTGCACGTTGATGTATTGCAATACATGTACACTGTTCAAATGACTGAACTCTTGCGCGGTCTGTAATGACTTACTTTACATTGGATCTATACCGGACGCGCCAGAGTGGACTCGAACAAACCGTCATTAACCCGTTCACTGCAGAGAAACAAATGAACACGGTCCAAACGCAAGAGAGATGTTCAAGATCTATGCCTCTTGCTGAAACCACTTAATTTGTATCCATGTGCCTTTCACTGCTGAGGATCTCATACATTGAATTTACGATGATTTTAAATACGCAGTCTGCGTCCACAGGCAGTGAAGGGGTTAGTGATTTGTGACATCAAGCCTCACTTAACTGACGGTAACTTTGCTTTACGAGTCGGGCTCAGTCACATACGCTACACAATGAATCACTTTAAAGTGACCGTACCTCTCGTCCTAAAATATATAGTCAGGAACATGGCGCAACTATATAAACACATGACTTTGAATCGACAAATGAAAATAACATAACAGTACTTAAAATATGCCCAAATCTCAACAACATTAATGCAAAGTTCATCGATCTTTATTTCATTCCAGAATATTCATGGCCTAATTAAGTCCAAGCACAACATGCATACACTGTATAAAAAGTAAAGCGCGGCAAAATGTAAGCTTAAAAGCGTAAAATTTAAAGTTTTTTTACATGTTGACAATTGCGGATGCGAACTGCACACACACATGACGCAAGGTTAACCCATTCAGCCCTGACGCACTACTGCAGATGATGGGTCGACCATGATAATTCAATAGTAAGTGTCGGCACCAAGCTAATCTGGCACTGTCCTTAAATTATCATGGCTGATCCATCTCCTGCAACTGGTGAATAGTCATTAGATGACACCTCCAAAATTTGGGACATACGGCCGTCGGGCTGAATGAGATAAGATGTTGAAGTATATGTGATATCGCGTATTATGATATTTATATCCGGATGATCAGTATATGGAAGATCCGTTTATATCAGTGGGAATGTGTATAAAGAGAAAATGCTTCTGAACTGAAGTGGTCATTACCATACACGCATTTGTACTGGTCTGTGACTTTGGACCTTACGGCTTAGAGCCGTAAGGTCCAAAATCACAGCCCAGCACACCTCAATTGACCAGCACAGTTTTGATGGCATCACAAAGGGTCGACAGTGAACTGCTTGAGAATAGCTGCGAAAGTGTTGGTGGCAAAGCTATACGAAACATCTGCAGCTATAGGTGTGGGGCGCCTTGAATGAGTTAAGGACTTTCTCCATCGTTAGATATCCCTGCTTGATCGCCACTCTCATCACCCAAAAATATAAAATCTAACAATTACAGGCATATCAAACCTCAGATATCCACACATGTGCACTAAAGAAAACGAAACTTTCCTATTATTCTAACTATGAGTTGAGAAAAGGGACAACTGTCGCACTCATCAACAAGCATAACAAATAGCAGTAGCAATGAAATCATCAACAACAACATTAACTATAACAGCAACATAACGGCAACAACAGCTACATGTACAACTTACTACCAGACCACACACAGACACGCGCGCACACACACACACACACAACAACAACAACAACAACAACATCAACAACAACCCAGACTAAAATAGTGATTATAATGATACACTACAACCAGTTAAGTCTTTGCTAAACGCGTAAAAAAAACAAAACGTACAGATCAAGAGAGCATGCAGAAGTAGCCAGTTTTCTTGTAAAGGTTCTTATGGCCAAAGCGCATAGGAGCCGCTGTAAGGGGCCTAACTCGTGTAGGCTCCTGGGCCAGTGGCGTGCTTTAATATTCTGAGACTAAAAGGGATGAATGCACCGTTAACCCCCTGGCTGCTACTGAGGATACCGCGTCCTTTCCGCCGAGCAGTATCGTCTGTATCAATTAAGGGGTTAAAGTGTACAGATAATCAACAAGGAAAGAACACAATAATGCTTAGAAATAACAAGCGCAAAAGCTCACATGCGCTAGCTGTTCTGTTCTTGTTATCCCGAAGCAGTTTATACAGAATACCTGTTTTGAACGACCACTCTTATCAGATTCAGCCCTGATGCACTACAGCAGGAGATGACTAGACCATGATAATTCAAGGGTAGTGCCAGATTAGCTAATCTGGCACTGCCCTTGAATTATCAAGGTCGATCCATCTCTTGCAACTGGTGCATAGTCATTAGATGACGCCTCCAAAATTTGGGAAATACGGTCGTCGGACTGAATGAGTTATGACAGATCGCCTGTCATCAAAGGCCATCATGTATGTGGATAACTGATACATAAATGATGGCCTTTAATGATGGGGTTTCAAGACGTCTCTTGCGAGAACACCTGTCTTTAAAGTCCGCGTTTTTTTTATTTTTTCTTTAGACGGTTGCTCCAAACAGGATCCGCTGGAGTAAACTTTTTTCTCTTACTTATTCCGAATCGATTTATAACGACATGTTTATCCATAACCCATTGTGTCTCAAGGTCGAAATCCCCAAATTTTGTCGTTCTCTGAAGACTATTACAGCTCAGGAGACAGATCAATCATGATGGTTCAAGGGTGGAAATGAATAACGTGGCGCCTACAGGCGCCAAGCTATTCTGGCACCACCCTTGAACTATCATGATTGATCCATATGTTGGTGTGGTGCGTCTGGTCTAAATGAGTTAAGCTTCTGTCTTAATTATTTATTATGGTGTGAATGTCCTCAACTGATTAAACGTCAATCTTGTATAGATCGCTTGACACTGGAGCGCGCAACGTTTTTCGAAAATATCTCCACAAAGAACCACTTTTCTATTTCAATCTTAAACATTTTTTTATCATTCAGTGACAGTTGACCTAATACGATTTACTTTAAAGAAACTCCAACAATGTGTCAGTTTTGATATACAGACGTGAAACTTTGAATTGTTTCATGAAATGACTTATTTTACGTCCCTATATGTGCCCCAGACATATTAAGTCCAGTATTAGAAAGATCCATTTCCACGTGAATTGGGGAGGTTTTCAAACCTGAAACAGCGCAGGCATACATGAAGTATATATGCTTGACCTCGATATTTAAATCTGCCGGGGATGTATTTAGGGTATTGAAAATGCCTTGTTCTTGTCTTTTCACCAATCTTTTTTACACCTGTCTAGTAAAATCGACAAATCATAGGATTTCAGTAAAATACTCCATACAATTATTAGGTCAACTGGCACTTAATGATATTTGTTCTTAACGTGGTACAGAAAAGTGTTTCTTTGAGGAGATATTTGTTGAAAGAGTGGGCTGCAATGTCAAACGGCCTATTCCGAAAAATCCTCACGGTTTGTTAAATTATTCCCCGGATCATATTGTAAGCCTCCTCGGCAGCCATGGTTGTTGGAACGTCAGTGTTGCCTGTGACAATCACACAGTCTTGATGCCTCTGATCAGGTCGGCTGCCTTCTCAGCGATCATGATTGTAGGGGCGTTGGTATTGCCGGCCACCAGTTTGGGCATCACAGAGGCGTCCGCCACACGCAGTCCCTTGATGCCTTTCACCCTGTAGTGCAAGTATACAAGATATAGAGCCTCATCAGCTCCTGAGGTAGTCTGCATTGCGATTAGAATCTCATGCGCCCCTGTGTCTCTCACGCAAACTTAATGTCAACGCATGCACTTTATTATACGTGTGACCCACTTCAGAGCTCGAAGACTTAATGTGTTAAACGAACGGCCCAAAAGCGTTCAAGTTTCAGTTTAACCCTATTGACCCGGACCCCGCATTTTACAAATTGTGGAGTTGTCACCTGACGACTACGTACCGGTTGCAGAAGATGGATCGACCATGATAATTCAAGAGTAGTGCCAGATTAGCTTGGCGCCTGATGGCGCCAAGCTAATCTGGCACTATCTTTGAATTACCATGGCCGATCCATCTCTTGCTGTTGGGCGTTAGGGCTTAATGAGGTAATAACGTTATTTATCCCATTAAGGACAATGGCAGGTGTTTGTCCCACCAGTTTAAGTCTAGATCTTAATATAACACACTATCCTGATACACTAAAATCTTAACTGGCTTCTACTTTTTGGAGCCGGGTACAAAAGGTCGAGTAGACAACATTTATTTCAGAAGAGGTTATGAAAAATAACAACACTATACCACATGCTGCTACCTATCAGAGTGTTTCCCTTCTCTACTGGTGACCACAAATGCACACGAGAGATATTAGTGCTGACAATGCTAACTCCGCAATGTAAAGGCGCAAGACAATAAGTTCATTTTTGTTACTTTTTACTTTTCACAAAAGTAAACTTACTGTCTCTGCCCAGTCAAGACAAAGGACAGTGAGTTCTCTTTGTGTAAGCACGATCTTTCGTTGTATTGAAAATGTGTCTTTTCACAAAAATAGACATCCTGTCTTCTGCTTTCACATTGCTGAAATGCGAATGAAAATCAGTGCTGGCAAAGCTAACTAAGCCCTGTGAAGGCACAAGACAGTAAGTCCATTTTTGTGAAAAGCAAGATTTTCATTGTATTACAATGAAAATCTCGCTTTTCACAAACATGGATTTGCTGTCTTTTCCCTTCATAGGGCAGAAATGCACACGAGTGGCGTTATTGATGACAAAGCAAACTCACCTCAGTTCAGGATCTACGACGGTGGTATTGTCTTTGGGGTCGCCCATCTTGGTCGTTCCGACGGGGTGATAGAGAGTGAGAAGGGCTGCGCGGATGTGACAGCGCCAGTAGTCGTCGGTGTCATATTTGTGTTTAGACTCGCACGCTTTTACCGGCTTGTCCACGAGCTTAGCTCCCAGTTTCTTCAAGGTTGGGGTGGTGGCCAGCTTTTGGCACTCCCTGACACCTGCATTGGAAACAACAAATTGAATACAGGAGAGTAGCAGAAGAGAAAACCTCAGTTAGCAAAAAGCGTTCTTAACTGCGCGTTGTGCACTAAGGATCATTAACACATTCTACCCCAGGACCGAAATCCCCACATTTTGAAGTTGCCCCCTGAAGGATTGTAATACAATTCTAGAGACATATCGAGCATGATAGTTCAAGGGTGGTGCCAGAATAGCTTAGTGCCTATGGGCGCCAAGCTATTCTGGCGCCATTGAACTATCATGCTCGATCCATGTCTTGCTGTGATGTGTGGGGGCTGAATGAGTTAAACTGTGACTCATCTGACCTATCACAAAAAATATTTTATTTATGTTCAAGCTAAACTTGTAATGTCCCATAATATTTGTGAGCATTATAAGGTCACTCTGGCCGAGGTTGGAGTTCTCTCCCATACTGGCGCTTTTCCTCGTTACTTTTGCAGTGACCCCATTTTCTTTTATTAGAAAATATAATATTTTCCTCGTAAAATACAGCACACCAGTAACAACAGCCGGCCTGTATACAAGCAACGCACAGTTCCCACGAGTCATTTGGATTCTAGCCGCCAACGCGACAACATAGCGCCGACTGCTCTGCGGCTAAACCGAAGGTACATTTCGGGACCCGCCCCTTTTAATGCTAGTGGTCTGTGTCTTTGAAACCTGTGTTAATTTAACACCAAAGAACCCACACGTCCAAGGACCATGTACACAAAGCGGGGTCAGCAAGAGGCACAGATCCCCTTGAGGCCACGCGAATGCGGGGGCTCATGATGATCTCTGCCTCTTGCTGTTGGATTTGGTTCACCTTTTCTCGGCAGTGAAGGGGTTTAAAAGTTCAACATCTGGCGGGCAGTGATGCAGTGATAGTCAAGGACAACAACAGGAAAAACATTAAAAATTCAACAACAATAGCACCACCACCAACAACAACAACTCACCGTAGAGAACCTGGTTAATGTCGTCAGGTTTGTCCAGGTAATTGGGATCAATGAGAGGATGCTCATCAGGGTCAGTGCTGCGGAGTCTGATGGTGCCCACGCTGTCCGGCAGTAACATAGTGGCGAAGCAGGAGATGCCGTTGGTGTTCATCCTGGGGGCAAGCCTGTCCTTCTCCTGAATTAATAAACATATAAACAGTTTTTAAAATATTTATTTATTAAAAAAAAGAACCCTTTCATGTCACAAGGATGGAGTGTTCGGTCTCTAGAGAGAACATGTGACTGTGCCCCCGCCCCGCTTTCTTGACTAATTTGGGGCGTGGAAATTGTTGGAGCGAAATCCCCCTATAGTGCCGATGGACATACATATGTTCAGACGTATGTTCAAAATTATTTGTTAATTCAAAGCCAAAGAGCCCCAGACACCTTGGCTGCAAAGAGTTTAAAACAATAAGCTGCAATTGCGGGGACTCATGAGGATTTATGCCTCTTGCAGTTGGGCATGAAGCTCTGCAGTGAGAGTTAAGTTTTACTTCTGGCGTGACAGCAATTAGCGATGCCCAGTCAAAGAGCAGGCTGAAGATGTGGAGCTCCACATCAGGGTAGTCAATCTTCCGTCTCTCAGCCGTGCTGCCCATGAAGGCGATCACCTCCATGCCCCACGGTGACCTCCAGAGGCCTGATACAAAAAAACGGTTTGGTCCGTAGAAACAAGGAATGTTTCATGTTTCACTCGCTCGTTCACTCACACACTCACTCATGCACGTCGCTCACTCACTCTAAGCATCAAATAACTAGACTACCTAACCGTCTCGGCCTCCGTCGCAGATTTGCTACGTATCAATCAATCAATCAATCGATCGATCGATCGATCAATCAAGCAAGCAATCAATCAATCAATCAATCAATCAAACAATCAATCAATCAAACAATGAATCAGGCAATCGAGCATCCATCCATCCATCCATCCATCCATTTATCCATCCATCCACCCATCCATTTATTCATTCATCCATCCATCCATCCATCTATCCATCCATCCATCCATGCAACCTTCCATCAGCGAATCAATCAATCGACCATTTAATCCACTCCTTTACTGCCAGCGTCTGAGGCATACACTTGCGAAAGAGGCTAGCAAGAGTGATACTGATGATCCCCGAAACTGCGGGAGATCATAAGGATGTATGCCACTTGCACGTGGGTGTTGCCTGTTGTTTTTAAGCAGTGAATGAGTCCATACATCCACCAATTCATCAATCAATCCATCAATTCATCAGTCAATCCATCAATTCCCATTAATCAATGAAAGCAATAAATCAAGCAATCAACTCATCATCCTCTCGCCTTACCGTCGCCGTACAGCTGGTATTTAACCCACTCGGACATACTGTTGACCTTCTCAGGGGTGACACCATCAGTGGTGTTGACAGCGATGCCAATGTCGTTGATCACGTGATCCTGCAGGTTATCACCCACGGGCAGGTCCGCTTGTACCTTGATCTACCAGACATATGTACGTAAATTTTTTTTTAATTAAAAAAAAAGACTTCACTCAGAGGGGTCTGCTGAAAAAAGTGAACGAGATCCATCTGCAAGAGACATAGATCCTCATGAGTTCCCGCAAATGTGGGGGCTCATGATGGTCTACTTGCTGAGACCAATTTTTATCTATGTTACTTGGAAGGCTGTGGCCTTTGGTCGTGGAGTGAACAACGATTTCATTCACAAAATAAGCGTCCAGTAACAGGGCAAAGGCTACACAAGTTACACTTAAACCGGGCTCCTGTTTTGTGACGCACTGTAATGGTTCTGTCGATAATAACGGGTAGGTAGCATACGTCAGAGTAAACCAAGTTGTTTGCATCATTATTTCACACACACACACACACACACACACACACACACACACACACACACACACACACACACACACACACACACACACACACACACACACATGGCGATTTCCGAAGTAGGTCAAAATTGCACGTGTTCCGACGAATACAGTTGATACAAAGCCCGGCCCGGACAAACATGCAATATCACATGTTTGTCCAAGCTTTTAATCCTCTGTTTTCGTCGAAACACGTGCAATTTTAACCTATTTATAATTTCCGAACATCGTATATTCTCATTACCCCCAACTCCTCCAGGTGTTTTTTGGGCCCGATACCGGACAGCAGGAGAATCTGTGGCGTGCCGATCGCTCCAGCCGCCATAACGATCTCCCGTTTTGCACGTGCCGTGTGCACTTTCCCGTCACGCTTAAACTCCACCCCCACCGCCTGGCCGTTCTCTACCAGCACCTTGAAAAAATGTACATGGTCGACGCCTCTTATAACAAGGTCAGATGTGCAGACATCCAATGTCAGAATATGCGAAGGAAGGGCAGTAATTTACATAGACAAAGTTTGTCTTTCGACTTTTGCTAGAAGCAGATTACTTCCCTTTCTAACAACCACTAAACATAAAGGGCTCCCTGTTATTTTCTTGTGTACAACATTTACTGTATGTGGGTATTAGCAGCAATAACGTTTGATTAGCATTTTATAACGAGGGACAAAGCGATACATTTGTATTAAAGATAGAATGAAATGATCAGCGTGTGACAAAACACTGCTTAGGCGTACGTACCAATTTTAACCCGTTCAGTGCCGAGAACATGTGAACACCACCCAACTGCAAGAGGTGTAGATCCTCATGAGCAGTTGCGGGGATTCATGCGGATCTATACCCCTCGCTGACACCACTCTGAATCCATGTTCCTGGTACAGCTATGTTTTTTGGGTGTTGAATGAACGAAGATTGAAGAAATACATTCTCCGTCAACTGGCACTGTACTGGTTAAAGAAAGTGAAGACTTACCTTGGTTACCTGAGAGTTGACCCCAATATTCAAATTGTCTCTGTCCAGCACGGGGTGAAGAAAGGCATGTGACGTGCTGAACCGCACGCCATTGGCCTGCGTGGACTGCACCTCTGTATATCCTGAAACAACATACGAGATCAAGGGCATGCTATCAGCTATCAACAATAACACACACAACACGTAGAATCACATAGTGGAGAAATCCTGAATTGCAAAAGACCTGTCTTTCCACGTCGTTTTTATTGCGAAAAATGCACTTTCTTTTCAAAATTCAGTATTTGTAGGACTGGTATTTGCAATCTGCTTTTAGAAGAGTTAGTTATTGGAGTTTAACGCCGAGCAGGCGACTAAGGCCATCTCACGGCTGCTTTTAGAAGAGGTAGACTATAATATAAATTCTTGCACTCGTTGACTCGCAGTGTAATTAACCCTTTTCCTACCATTGTACGTACATGTTTTGTTTTTGAAATCTTGGTTCATACAACGACTAAAAGCCAACACCGACTAAGAAACATAAATACAAATTAGTCTCATCAAAAACATAGATTCTCATGAGCTCCCACAGTCGCGGGGGACTCATGAGGATCTATGTTTTTTTGCAGTTGGATCGTGTTCACTTTATTCTCGGCAGTGAAGGGGTTAAGACAGCCTCTCTCGCTCGCAACTAAATTAATGTCATCCGAAAGGTGCGAATATGTTCGCAAAGAGATGAATGGTTTGATGCGTCAAAGTCTTTTTCAAGAGAATAGATTAAAATGCGCCTTTCAGCGTCAAGCTATTCTGCTACCACCCTTGAAATAACACCTTTCAACTATCCTAGCATTACCCTTGAACTATCCTAGCGTCACCCTTGACCTATCATAATCGATCAACATTATCTTCCTGTAGTGCTGTCAGAGCTTGATTGGCTGATTCAATAGAGGCTTTCAAGTCGTGTTTTCATGTAAGAAGCCAATCGAGATCTGAAGTACCTCACCGATCATAGTGTGCGCATTGGGGTCCACAAGCGGATATCCCAGCTCCTGGCCTGCTCTAAGGACCATCTCTCCAAGTCTGGTGACCTTTGGCACGTCCACCTTCAGTGGGCCTTCCGTTCCGTGGTAGGCTGGTCGTAAAAGATAATGTTAGTGGTGATTGATATGTTAATGATGATACTAATGACGAAGATGGTGATGACAATGGTAATGATGATATTGAGAAAGACGGTGACGAACGAACAACGATAACTATATACATGTATCATACTGCTGACGGTCTACATTAGTGCAACAATGTCGAAGTACTAGGTATTGCACTCACCTATATAAACAACATTACATAAACAAAGGAACACACATGCCACTCAGCAATAAAATAACAAATACATAGCAAATTTCATCCATACAAATTGCTCATCAACTCCTTTTGTGCCAATAGTCGTAGTCATAGATTTTTTTGTTCTTTTTTTTTAAATCATATCGGCCATTTTCAAATGGAGAGCATATAAATGTATCATCTCAACACCGCTAGCATAGAAACTGGGGTATAAGAGCTAGTACCCAAAAGATGAGTACTAAAATCCTCGTAATTTTAATGTTTAACTCATACGCCGCGTATTCGGATGCGGCACGTCTCGAGTGAGTTAAGAACTCCAGGTCTTCGAATACAACGAAAATAAAATCAGGTGAGCATCATGAGCCCCCGCACCATGAGCCCTGAAGTTCATGAGGATTTAGGTCTATTGCAACTGCTTGTTTATATATATATATATATATATATATATATATATATATATATATATATATATATATATATATATATATATATATATATATATATATTGTTGTTGTTATTGGTCTATGCAGTGAACCAGCCAGTGAGGTTCTGTACATGCCTTTTGCACTTACTGTGGTGGTGCTTTGTTTTGTTTTTCTCGACAGTGGATGTATCAACAATCTTTAAAACGGCGGCAGTGCGCAACCAAAAATTCCTCGGACCGACGTCGGCCCGAGGACATTTTAAGCACAAATACCATCATCGACCCCGCATTTTGTCTCACCCGATTTTCGCAGCTGTTCGTTGACGTTGTTCTCCGACTTGATGAAGTAAGGCAGAACATCTTTGTAGCTCCAGCCTTTGGCGCCCATCTTTTCCCAGTTGTCATAGTCGTGGCGGCTGGCCCGGATGTACACCATGCAATTATGGCTGGAGCAGCCTCCAAGAACTTTAGCTCTCGGCCAGTCGCCTTTCTGTGAAGTGGATGGAACAATTGGACATAAGTTATTCAGAAAGAAACAAAGGTCAGAAATTCCTTCCTGGAAAGCTTGAGATAGCCTTTTATAGTGAAGCTATCAGTGTAAAGGGATCTAGTTAGAGATATGTTCTTTACACGTTTATACTGCATTAAGTGATTCTTGTTAGTTTGCGTTCTAAATTGCGCTTAGTGTTGGACATCAAACTACTTTCCCACCACAGGACGAGAAAAGCTATACGGCAAAAGATAGGTTCCTGACATCGACTATATTTCTAAGCTAGTAAGTCAACTACACGAGTTAGTTCTTAAACAGTGACTGTTGCTAAAAAGAAAACCGGGAAACCAATACGAGTAGGATTCCCTGACAGCAGCTCTTTCTAAAAAGGAAACAAGAAAACCGATACGAGCTAGGTCCCCTGACAGCGGCTCTTTTTAAGAAGGAAATAAGAAAACCAATACGAGTTAAGTCTCCTGACAGCGGCTCTTGCTGAAAAAAAAAACCCACGAAACAAGAAATAAGAAAACCGATACGAGCTAGGTCCCCTGACAGCGGCTCTTTCTAGAATAAAACAAGAAAACAGATGCGAGTTATGTCCCTTGACAGCAGCTCTTGCTAAGAAGTCAATAGATAGGTTCCTGACATCGACTATTCTTCTAAGTTAGTGTCATCTACACGAGTTTGTTCTTAGACTCTTGCTAAAAAGGGAAACCGGAAAACCGATTCGAGTAGGGTTCCCTGACAGCAGCTCTTTCTAAAAAGAAAACAAGAAAACAGATGCGAGTTAGGTCCCTTGACAGCAGCTCTTGCTAAAAAGTCAACAAGGAAACTGATACAAGTTAGGTCCCTTGAGCCGCTGACAAGGGACCTAACTCGTATCGGTTTTCTTGTTCTGTCAACTCCTTTCGGTTTACTTGTTCTGAGACCTCACCCGGTCGGGGTAGCTTTCGTGGCTCCTCTTCTGCGGCACGGTGAGGTAGGCCCAATTGTATTTCTTGTCACAGCCGTAGGCCACCTCGTTTCCCCGCATCGGGGTGGAGATTTCCGGCACCCCACGGTCGTCTGGCCCTGCCTCCAGCAGCAGTACCGTCTTGTCCTTGTCCTCCGACAGACGACTAGCCAGAACACTGCCCGCCGAGCCCCCTCCCACTGTCAGACGAAACGCAGTGCATTACGAATAAGTTATTGAACATCCTTGTGCTTGCAGCCATGGGTACAGTACCAGTGGCGGCATACGCAAGGGGCAAAAAAGTATAGATAAACCAAGAGTAACTGAACTTAAATGACGAAGAAAGAAGAAACATAGATGATTCAACCTCCCGAAATTCAACTTGAACCAGAGAAGAAAGGCTATGTTTACTACCCATAATAGGACAGTTTGCTACGAGGGTTTGAACAAATTAGTTCACATACGTAAATCATAGAAAGCAGACAGTCGCCCCCGTCAGTTTGAGACCTGAAGTAAGGGAGGGTGTACTCCTGCTTGCGTTGTCTTTCAGCAATGAAGAAAGTACGACAGACTCGACACGAGGAACATATTGACGGAAGAGTGTAACCCCTTCCCATCCACTGTACGTACATTGTTGTTTATGACTTTTTGTTCATTCAACGACCAAAGGCCAATACCGTCCAAGAAGCATGGATGCAACTTGGTCTCAGCAAGAGGCATAGATCCTCATGAGATCCCGCACTCGCGAGGGCTCTTCAGGATCTAGTATGTCTCTTGCAGTTGGATCGTGTTCTCTTTCTGTCGGCAGCGTGTAGCGTCAAGGGCAGACAACTCGTGTCACAACAGAAGGTTGTGAAAGTCTGTGCATTCCCACAAAAACTGTCAAAAGCTATGGCAACGACAAGCCCTGGTTTAATGCTGATACTCGTCAGAAACTGCAAGAGAAACAGGAGGCTTTTTCAGAGTGGCGACGAGGTGCGGTACTTGTAGGCCAGATATGACCTAGGCAGGTCAATCAAGTCGGCCAGAGCCAACTACCGTCAGCGACTGAATGATTACCTGGCTACTGACAACCCCAGGGCTCTGTGGCAAGGGATCCAGAGGATGACGGACTACAAGCCGCACGCCAAGTCTGCCGACGCCGATGACATCGCTCTGCCGGACACTCTCGATGAGTTCTACGCCCGGTGTGGTAAGAGGAACAATTCTGCTTCATCCTCAACTGTGCCTGGCCTCTCTGTCAATAGCGATAGCTGTGCCCGCGCCGGTTGTCTTTCCCCACTAGCTACGAGTGGCGGATGGGGGAACACGGCCAGTGTGGACACTAGTCCGTCCTCCACTACGCGTGATTCTGTTGGCAGTGCCCCCACTGGTTGCCTTTCTCCTCTCGCGGCTTTTGGGGGGGACATAACCAGTGTGGACAACTTTTCGCCCTCCGCTGTGCATGATTCCGTTGACAGTGCCCACGCTGGTTATCTCCCTTCTCTCGCCTCACGTGGCGATTGGCGGGGGGGGGGGGGGGGGGGGGGGGGCATAACCATTATGGACAATTTTCATTTTCAGCACCCCACTATGTGTAATTCTGTTAATAGTGCTCACGCTGGTTGTCTCCCTTCTCTCGCCTCACATGGCGATTAGGGGGACATAACCAGTGTGGACAATTTTCAGCCCCCCACTATGAGTGATTTTGTCGACAGTGCCCATGCTGGTTGTTTGCCTCCACTCGCTGCACCGTGCGATCGGGGGGACATAACCAGTGTGGACTCTGTGCATGACAATGCTCGCTCCGGTTGTCTCCCTCGTCCCGCTCTGCGTGGCGAGCCTGGGGAGACAACCAGTGAGGACAGCTCCGCGGCCTTCACTGTTAAGGACTCTGACGTCAAGGCTGCTTTTCAGCATCTGAACATTAGAAAAGCCGCTGGACCTGACAATGTGTCGCCCTGTGTGTTGAAGCACTGTGCAGATCAGCTCGCTGGTGTGTTTTCTGACATCTTTAATAGTTCACTCAGTCAGCGTAAAGTGCCAAACTGCTTTAAACGATCCACAATAATTCCAGTTCCAAAGAAAACCAAAGTGACATGTCTAAACGACCAGTGGCTTTAACCAGTGTTGTCATGAAATCACTTGAGCGACTTGTCCTGTGTTTCATGAAGTCACTTATTGACCCGTGTTTCGAACCACATCAGTTTGCCTATAGAGGGAACAGATCCGTAGAGGACGCTGTCTCTTTGGCTCTATTTCATGTTCTTCAGCACCTAGAGCAACCTAACACATACGCGCGCATTCTCTTCGTAGATTATAGCAGTGCCTTTAACACTATTGTCCCTTCCAATTTATTTGCTAAACTACAACAGATTGGTTCTTTTCCACAGTCCATTAATTTGCTTATGGCTGCTCGACTTTCTCCTGGATCGTCCGCAGGTCGTTAAAGTGGGTGACCGTGTGTCTTCCTGTATTTCCCTGTCCACGGGCACCCCTCAGGGGTGCGTTTTGTCTCCTTTGCTGTACTCACTCTTCACTTACGACTGTAGAGCAAATCGGGAGGGCACGCAAATGTTTAAGTTTGCCGACGATACCTCCGTGGAGGGAATGATTAAAAAAAAAGCTGTGATGAATCACAGTACCGGGAGCAGATCGATCAGCTTGTGCAGTGGAGTGACCAGGACAATCTGGAACTCAATGTCGGTAAGACAAAAGAGCTCACAGTGGACTTTAGACGCAACAAAACTGTCCTCCCCCCTCTCGTAGTTCACGATCAAACCGTATAAACTGTTCAGCATTTTAAATTTCTGTGAACCACCATCTCCGATGATCTTAAATGGGAACAAAACACAGAGAACATTGTAAAGAAAGCACAGCAGCGCCTTTATTTTTTTAGAAGGCTGAGGGCTTTTTATTGCAGAACTGACAGGGAGCACTTCTACCGGGCCGCGATCGAGTGTGTGTTGACATTCTCGATCGCGGTCTGGTATGGCAGTGCGTCTGCACGGGATAAACACAGACTGAGCCGTGTTGTCAGGACGGCTTCTCAGTCGGCAGTAACTTTCACATGCCAAGTCTTGACAGTGTATACCAACAGCGGCTGCTTAGACGTGCAGGGCTTATTGCACGCGATACTACACACCCGGCTAACTGTCTCTTTAACCTGCTTCCTTCTGGTCGCCGCTCTGTCCTCAAAGCACGGACAAACCGTTTTAGTAACAGTTTTTACCCTAGTGCTGTCCGAGCCCATTCAGTGTTATAAGCGTGCGATGATGTGCTCTGTGGGCAGATCATAGAGTTTCATTCCCGAGGACTGATGTTTGCGTGAATGACTGAGTGAGTGTGCGTATGTGTATGGAATTGTGTGGCCGGCCTACAGAGCACCTCGCCCACCCCTTGTGTTGTCCCTTTGGCTGTTGGTGGTGCTTTTGGTCGAGTTGACTCCATTAGTCTCCTCCCTCGGCAGGGCGCGCCCCCGACGGTTGAGAGAATAGCGTTTATCAGTATTAGCCTAGTCTTATGACATATATTAACTAGTTTTACACCCGACTGTGATCACTAAATTAGTGACATATTTACTCTATGATAGTCTGTTTTCATTTTAAACGATATACCTTTAATTAATTTATACTTCTTAGCTTAATAGGCGTGTGTGGTGTGTGTGGGTGGGAGATGAGCGTGGGTGTGTGAAAGGGTACGTATTGGTTTGTGAGATTAGTTGTTTAGTTTTAAAGTTTTGACAGTGTATGTAGAGCATTGGATTTGGGTGATAGAGTATTAATTATTTTTTATTGTTGACTGTGATGTTTGTAATTGTAACGACACCAACACACATTCCTACGCTTTATGTTCTTAAGACACATGGCAATAAACAGTATTATTATTATTATTATTATTATTATTATTATTATTATTATTATTATTATTAGAAGCAGCAGGAATGACGAGAACAGTACCACTATTAGTCCAGTCGCTTATGGCAGAGTTATGCATTTATTTTCATTTATGCAAATTAATTTGTACAGACCATGCTTTTGCTTCATACGGTTCCATGACAACCATATTTAAATTGAGCGAAAGGTGTGTACATGTATTTGGCACGATTACTCTGAAAATTTGGCGCGGTGGTAGAAAATTGTGATAGAAGAAAATTTCACAGCTGGGGTATCGAATATTTTGCTTAATATTACCATGGCAACCAATATTAAAAATGACCTTCATAATATGCTATGAATGCCGATTTTTTGTGTGTGTGTGTGTGTGTGATAGAAATAACATTTTGCAATCTTTGCCGTGGACTTCAGGTCGTCTATCATTTCAATAGAAAACAAAATCAGAATTTCTGGTGGGTGCTTACTCACCGTTGACACTATACGTTATTACTGTTTGTTCATGGTATGTACTTTAAAATTGCTTGAGTTGTGATTGTCAATCACAGACTCTTCATTGACAGAAGTATATTTGCGGTTACTCGACAGAAACACAGCTGTTTAAAAGATTAACAAATTAATTTGTACAGTTCATGTTTTTGCTTCATACAGTTGCCATGACAACCAGATTTAACTTGAGCGAAAGATGTGGACATGCATTACCACCTTCGAGGGTCAATTTATATGGAAATTGTGATCCTGAAAAATCCAAACCGTTCTCTAGACTAGCTAAGATTTTCAGAAACCATACATTTCGGTCCTGACCGTTGCCAAATGATGCGTTGCTAATTCCATGACACTTCTTGTAACAGAGCCATTTAATCTGCTTACTCTTCACACTGGATAATCTGAATGGTCCAATTCATGAACGGTAACTCAGATATTTATGTGTTACAATGGAAAGTGGAAACAAAAAACATGGCTTTGCTCTTTTTTAATGTAGTGTCCATGGCAATTAGTGTTGTTCAATGTCCAGACCCAAGTGTAATGATTTTTTTATACTGTTTCTAGAATCAATATTTTTCGTTGATTCCAACTGCAGTTGGAAAATAGTCTTTAAGAGCGGTTTGAGAAAATGTTGTTGAAGCAAATTTAGTTTATATACATGTATTTCCTATAGATACAGGCCGCGACCTTAACCTTTATGTTAGACATACTGCTCTTAAAGATATCACAGTCTGTCTGGTTAAGGACTATTTACCAACAACAATTGTAATCGACCAAGCCAGGATATTGATTCTAGAAACAGTCTGTAAAATATCATTCTGGTGGTTCTGGATATTAAAATAAAATCATACATTCGACCATTCAGACCATCCCTTGTGAAGAGTAAGGAACAATATCGGATTAAATGGCTCTGTTACAAGATGTATTGGAATTAGCAACGCTTGAGTTGGCAACGGTGAGGACCGAACTGTATGGTCTGTGCAAACCTCAGCTAGCCTAGAGAACAATTTGTATCTTTCACGATCACAATTTCCACACAACTTGACCTTTGAATGTAGTAATACACACAAATCTTTCTCGAGTTGATATCTGGCTGTCATGGCAACCATATGAAACTAAAACACGGTCTCTAAAAATTGACTTTGACTTTTAAGCAACTGTGTTTCTGCTGAATGACGCAAATATACAGCTATCAAAGAAGGGTCTGTGTTTGACAAGCACAACTCAAGCAATTTTAAAGTTTATTCCATAAACAAACAGCAATAACGTCTTCTCTGTCAATGGTGAGTAGGCGCCCACCATTAATTTTGACTTTGTTTTCTATTTAAATGATGGACGAACTGAAATCCATGGTAAAGATTGCAAAACGCTTCTTTCTATCACCAAAGCAATTGGTATACATAGGATATGATAACGGTTATTTTAATATTGGTTGCCAAGTTAACATTAAACAAAATCTTCGTTGCCCCAGATGTGAGATTTTCATCTATCACTGTTTTCTACGGCCGTGCCAAATTTCAGAGCAATCGGCTCATTATGCATAATTCTGCCATACGCCATCGGACTAACTAGAGAATACCACCAATAATAAAGACAACAGCCACACGGTCCTATGAAGGCAAATTATGTGGAATGAATGAAACATAAAAGACTTTAACTCATTCTACCCCAGACACACCCCAGCAAGATAAGGATCGACCATGATAGCTCAAGGGTGATGCCAGAATAGCTTGGCGCCTATAGGCGCCAAGCTATTCTGGCATCACCCTTGAACTGTCATGGTCGATCTGTGTCTTGCACTGCAATGCAGTCTTCAGAGAACAATGGCAAAATTTTGGGATTTCGGTGTTGGGGTAGAATGAGTTAAGACCATTAATTTGCGAAAAGCAAGACTTTCATTGCACTGCAATGAGAATCTCGCTTTTCACACAAAAAAGATTTATTATCCTTTGCCTTTCTAGGGTAGAACAACAATAAAGACAAGAGCAACAGCAGCAGCAGCAAGAATTAAAGCAATAAAAAGTGCGAATAATTACCGACAATGTAGTCGTACTCCTGACTGAAGGCGGTGGTCAGGGACACGTATGGGGATCGAATCAAGGACACCACAAATATAGCCGCTAAACCCGCGGCCACTGCTCCCACTACACGAAGCATTCTTCTTCTTTAATGTATCAACTGTAAATAATAATAATAATAATAATAATAATAATAATAATAATAATAATAATAATAAACAAAAACAACAACAACACATAATAACAATAATAATGATGATGATGATGATAATAATAATAATAATAGTATAGTACTGTTAGTACTACTACTACAACTACTGGTAATAATAATAATAATAACAATAACAATCTCTTGGCTTGACTTCGCGAACGAAGATTTTATAGGAGTTGCCCACGACGTCTGCAGGCTTGTTCGTGGCTGCGGAGGCCAATCCGAGACAGGCAGGTTCGACCGCAGTGGCTGCAGGGGAAGGTATGGCCAGGGTTCTGAGCTGCGGCATCTCTGTTTTTTCTCCTGAGCCGCTTGTCCTTAAGGCTAGCTCTGTGAGAGTCCTCAAAGGAGACAGCTGCCTTGTAAATGGTGGAGCGCCAGGTGTCACGGTCCGCAGCAAGCGAAGACCACTGGTGGTGGTCGATTTGGCAGGCACTAAGTGACTTCTTGAGACAGTCTTTGTATCTCTTCTTTGGTGCCCCTCTGTCACGGTGTCCAGTAGCAAGCTCGCCGAACAGGGTGATCTTTGGTAGGCGATGATCCTCCATCCTGGAGACATGCCCCGCCCAGCGGAGCTGTGTCCGCAGCAGCAAAGCCTCGATGCTCACAGTTTCAGCCTGTTCAAGGACCTCGACGTTGGTGACATAGTCACTCCAGTGAATGCCCAGGATGGTACGCAGGCAGCGCTGGTGGAAGCGTTCGAGGAGTCGTAGTTGGCTGCGGTAGAGGGCCCAGGACTCGGAACCATACAGCAGGGTGGTGAGGACCACAGCTCTGTACACGCTGATCTTGGTGCCTGTTTTCAGCTGTTGATTGTGCCACACCCGCTTGAAAAGTCGCCCGAAAGCGCTGTTTGCTTTTGCCAGCCTGCTGTCAAGCTCCTTGTCCAGCTTGGCGTCCGTTTAATGCGCGGTTTTGGGGCGGGGCGATCGTGTGCGTCCCTTGGGGATGTGTGTGGTCGTCTTGTTGCGTGCCTGTGTGTTTTTCTGTGGGCTGGTGGGTGCCTGTTGAGTGGGGTTGGTGGCTCTGGCTGGTTGTCTTCCGCCCCCCCCCCCTCCCTTTTTTTTTTTTTTTTTCCCTTCCTCCTTACTCCTTCCCCCCCTTCCCCCCCCCCCCGCCCCCATCTCTCTCTCTCTCTCTCTCTCTCTCTCTCTCTCTCTCTCTCTCTCTCTCTCTCTCTCTCTCTCTCCTCTCTCTCTCTCTCTCTCTCTCTCTCTCTCTCTCTCTCTCTCTCTCTCTCTCTCTCTCTCTCCCCCTTATTTTTTTAGTTACCCTTGAAGACGGTTTCACAACTGCCTGCTCTCCACTTGTACCAGTGTTCTCTTACTGAGTTTGATTCTTTGCTTTGTTTTCATGACTTGTTACTTGTTGTGTACCGTGCTAAATGCTGGGGTTTTTTTCCCGGGGTCCTCCCGTTTTTCCCCGGGGTGGTCCTCAACTTGGGGTGATATGGGGTTTGCCTTCGGGTTGGTGTTTGGCGGGCTTTGTGTGTTAGACACTCGGCCTACTTCGTGCCCGGGGGTGCTCCCCATTCGTTCTCTCTCTCTTTCTCTCTCTCCGTCTCGCTCTCTCTCTCTCTCTCTCTCTCTCTCTCTCTCTCTCTCTCCTCTCTCTCTCTCTCTCTCTCTCTCTCTCTCTCTCTCTCTCTCTCTCTCTCTCTCTCTCTCTCTCTCTCTTTCTCTGGCCTCATCTGCACGCCTTTTCTTTCGCTCGCTCCTGCACGTGCTTGCACGCACTCTTGTCTCTCGTGTTCAGGTTCTTTCCGAGTCTCTCTCTTGCGCGATTTTTCGTTGACGTCATTTTTACTTTTTCCGCACTTTTGTTCTTCCTTTTCTTTTATTTTACGTCACCTCCTTCAGTTGCCACATTCCTTCTGCCGTTGAGGATGGGTGGCGGCTGGTCTCTATGTTTGTTTGTTTGTCTATTTTGACAAGGGGTGTTTGCCCGAAATATTGATAAATTGTGTTGTGCCCGTCTTTTCTAAGCGTGTTTCTTTCTCCGTTGTTCACATCTGCACGGGACATAGACGACCCCGCCCTCCACGAGTCGCCTGCTGCCTTGCAGGCCTGGCCGCTTGGCTGCGGAAAGGCTAAGGGAGGAAACCCCTGACATCAAAGCCCCCGTGTCTCCGGGGAAGGCTTTTGAGCCAGAGACTAGGACAAGGACAGTCTGATATAAAACCTACGACCCGAGGACCTCGATGCCATCGTCCCAGCTTGCTAGGCCATGGCAGATGAACAATAACAATATAATAATAATAATAATAGTATAGTACTGTTACTACTACCAGTAATAATAATAATAATAATTATTATTATTATTATTATTATTATTATTACAACAATAATACTCATTCTAATAATAATAGACAATAAATTAGTAGTAGTGACAGTAGTTGCCGTACTAAGAGTAGTTTAAATAGAGCCTAGTAGTATTAGTAGTAGTAAAACTAGAATAAATAGTAATAGAAGTAGTAGCAGTAATGTCATGGTTACCGTCGTTATCATTTTTAATCATCATTATTAACAAGGAAGGTAGTCTGGACGTCGCCGCTCTGTGGCGACCTGCTTAACTCCTTAACTGCCTGGGCAAGGTGAGCATTACACTGCCGCAAGAGACATAAACCCTCATGAGCCCCCGCAGTCGCGGGGGCTCATGAGGATTTATGTCTCTTGTTAGTTATATGTTCTTCGTGGTTATTTTTTATCCCTGTTTTCATCAGTGTTCCTTGCGAGAATGTCCGTCAGTATGAAGTCGTTTCAGACGCGTAACTCGTGATCACTGGCAGCAATGGGGTTAAAAGAAGGAAGACTCGGTGAGGGGGGGGGGCGGGAGGCCGGGGGGGGGGGAGGGGAGGGGGGCAGTATTTATTACCAGCGGTATTGCAAATATCCTGTTGAAGCCCCACTACCGCCGTAACTGTTCAAAGGCCAAGATATGGCTCATTTAGACACAGGACAATCCAGTTCAGCACACGTCGTTTTGATATCAAGTAATTTGTGACAATGACTCCACTCCGTTCTATAAATACAACACTTTCAGTACGAGATACCGCCAAAAATAGATTGACACGCTAACTTCTGGGCAGAATAAATAAGTGCGATTACGCGTGTGCTTTTGCTGCGTGTCCCAACTGCTGTTAAAGTTCATTAGGTGTATCGACAAGGCATAACAAACACAAGTGGTGCTAAAATGTGTGTTCAAATTTACGCGTATTGGCACTTTATGTTTCGTTTTAATTCCTCATCCTTTTGTTTTCGCTTGGCTTGGCCTTCGAATTAACTCATTCAGCCCGGCGCACGAATTTCCCAAATTTAGGAGGCGTCATCTAACGACTATGCACCTGTTGCAGGAGATGGATCGACCATGATAATTCAAGGGCAGTGCCAGATTAGCTTGGCGCCGACAGGCTGAATGGGTTAAAGACCCTAAGCGCTACCGGAGCAGTCTCAACATTGCATAAAACTGTTTGACGAATATCAACATCTGATACATGTAAAATGTTTTAGAACGCCTTCTTACGAGTGACTGGGTCTGTTATGTCGTTCATACCTGCATGATTATCACTTTGTGTCCGTTTTTACCGCCGAAGCGTATGCGCCGCTCAACTCCAGCAAGCGTCAGTGCCGAGGTAAAAGTTATTTATGGCACACGTCCTGACCCTCGTGCAAAACAGAAAGTAGCTTGCGATCTAACGTAACGGCCTTTGTGGGGGCTGTATCACAGTCAGGTGTCTTGATTAATCTGTCTCTGAGTCAAATTTGCGGTAATGCTCGGAAATCAATGCAACGGGTTTGTATGCTCACCGCGGACGCATAGTTAGTTTAACCTATATAAGCGGCATTATTTGTCCAGTTTTGGAGGTGTCCCTTAAACGGCTCTGTACCAATTGCAGAATATGGACTAGCCATATAATTCCAGGCTAGTGCCAGATTAGCTTGGCGGATTAAGGCGCCAAGCTAATAATAATAATAATAATAATAATTATGGTCTTTATAATGCGCTTATCTTATAATAATTATAACTCTAAGCGCGCACTCACAACTCGCGCAAGCATGCGCACGATTTAGACAATGACTCACGTACCACAAATAGTGAAATAC
>BTPG01000003.1:185007641-185030141 GCA_036245525.1 Semisulcospira habei
GCAATGTACAACCAACCAATCTTCACGCAGGTAAAACCTAACATCAGCAACCTTGATTCGGAGGAAACAATTATTAAACGGCTCATCAAAGACGAAGTGCGAAAAGGCGTCAGCAAGGAAATGCCTATCCAGTGCTACAAAGGACCAAAGAAGCCTCCAATGCCTTCAGCACAGTCACAGCGTACTGTTTTTCCAAAAAGGGTTTAGGCGGCGCAAAACATCTGTGCTCGAAGAGGAAATTCACTTGACTTTGACTTTCTGAAGACAGTAGCAGAGAACCATTCTGCCCCCCAAGTTTGCAGGATACAACACAATGCAATCACGTCAGCAAGGAAAGGCAGTGAAACCAGCGAATAAGACCATGTACAGGCCTTTGATCGACATGACTCCGTCTGATCTCTCCACCATGATGACAGCAATGGTCGAGGCTCAAACATTTACGCGACAGTCTGGTCAGAGTTTTACAGTATTCACAGCAGACCAGCAGCTGTACCGAGTGATGACAAACGTTGTCTGGGTGTACCCAGAGATGTTTCTAACTTCACTCCACGTCTAGGCGGAATGCACATGCTGATGAGTTTTGTTAATTGTGTTGGTGCCCTCACGTGCAACACTGGGTTGGAGGAAGTCATGAATGCTGCTTTCGCAGGCGTCGCACAAATGCTCACCTGGAAAAATTCCCTCAAAACTGTAGAGCTCTTAGAATGGTCACAGAAGAGCTTCTTCGTGAAAACATCCTAGCGTCTGAATACCATGAGGATCTCATGGCCAACTTAGAGAGTGTCGCCACCAGAAGCAGAACAGCACAACTCTGATTAGACAGCCTGATCAAAGGCAGCACGGGATGAAAATCCACCCAATCTTCTGCTAACTGACTTTGGCTGTTTAAAAAACGAACTCACTCGTTCATTACTACCAGTCACGTTGGCCCCAGGTGTTGAAGCTGCGCCCGCTGAGGTACTGAGCATGTTGAAGTGTGGCTGTGGATCGTATCAGCCTTGTAGTACAGCTCGATGTGGTTGTGCTACTGCACAGATGACGTGCACGTGTTATGCAAGTGTTTCATTTCTGGCGACTGTCAAAACTTATGGACGAAACGTGCGGCCTCCATACCAGACGAAGAAGGATTGTGAAAACTGACTTCGCAGTGACTTTACAACGATGTGGATGGTTTTGTGAATCAGGTATGAGGACATGCATTATATGTGTTTGATATCTCTTTGCTGTTTTATTTCATTGCTATTTTATCGGGGTTTCAATTTTCTTTGGTTCTTTCCATTTTACAAGCAGATTTTGTACCGCAACTTGCATTTTGCAGACGACAAAATCAAGGTGTTTACACTTACGGCAGCCATTTTGTCCGCCATATTGATAATATACACAAAATAAATAACTAAAGTACCCATTTAAACTTTCATTCCAGTGTAATAAATTGCTTTTACCCACAAACATCTAGCTGTGTGCTGTTTATAACACACACAAAAAACAGTTCCTTTCATGTTCCGGCGGCCATGTGGGCGCCATCTTGAATCCTCAATGATGTTAGAGTGGCATCATTTGGATTCGTAATCTGTACGTATCAGAGAGGCAAAATCAAGTGAGACCCGCTCTGGTGGTGATTTTATGGGGGTACCCATGGTGGCTGCCAGACTATTAGTTCGTTTGCCCCTTTGCCTGCCGGTTGACGCAGAGTGTGTTTTGTGGAATCGTTGTAAACTCAACGTCAAAAATCCCCATCCGTCAAAGGAACACTGACACAAATCGGTTTCAAGAGATATAGATCCTCATGATCCCCCGCAGTGCGGGGGCTCATGAGGATCTATTTCTCTTGAAGTTGTGTGGTCTTCAGTATTTATCGGCAGTTTAGTGGGTAACCCTGAATGCTGCCATTAGCTTGAAGAACAATTCAAGACGAACTTTGTCTGCAAGAGGCATAGATTCTCATTAATCCCTAGAGCTGCATTGGATGATGTAAATGTATGTCTCTTGTAGATAAGGAAAGGGAACTGACGAGGGACTGCAGACAAAAGAAGTTTTATTTCCTGTATGAATACAATGTAGACATGGGATAAACAGTGCTATTTGCTATTTGCTACAGGGTAAACAATTACGCAACGATCATCCCCAGACTGTCAAAAACAATGGAAGGTTACAAAGTAAAGTAGGTTATAGCACTGTCAGGGGAGAGAAATGTGCATGATCGATCAGTGATCATAGATCTACTATGGCCAAAGCACAAAAAAAAAAAAAAAAAAAAAAAAAGAGATAGGAAAGAGAGGGGGCGCTAAGAAAGTGACTGAAAGCAATGCATATGAAAGCCCCCCCCCCCCCCCCCGAAGGGGGGCGTATCACATATCCACTGTTCCAGCCACTCAGTGCGTGGAAATTTAAATCTAGGCCCCCCAAAGGGGGGTCCAGATATACAATATCGACTGCAACCCCTTCCCCCCTTTTGGTAGGTTCTCTTTTAGGGTGCATGGAAATTTGACTCTAGGTGGTGGCATGGAATGTATGCCCCTGCAGACACCACAGTAAAATGTGGTTGTCATTGCAGGTAGGCGGAATTTCCTGCCTCCTCCAGTATTGCCGATGGTGTGCTGAAGAGGTCGCCAAGACCGAAACAGCTGTCCACACCGGCTTAATATCTGGACCCCCCTTGGGGGACCTAGATTTAAATTTCCATGCACTGAGTGGCTGGAACAGTGGATATGTGATACGCCCCCCTTCGGGGGGGGGGGGGGGCTTCCATATGCATTGCTTTCAGTCACTTTCTTAGCGCCCCCTCTCTTTCCTATCTCTTTTTTTTTTTTTTTTTTTTTTTTTGTGTGTGTGCTTTGGCCATAGTAGATCTATGATCACTGGTCGTTCATGCACATTTCTCTCCCCTGACAGTGCTATAACCTACTTTACTTTGTAACCTTCCTAAAATATATTAGCACTGGCAGTCTCCCCTTTTCTTGTCCAAAACAATGTCATATTGCTCTTGACTATAGCAGAAGTAAGGGAATAGTTAACCAACACTTGGGGAGGGGGGGGGGGAGAAAAGTTGTTTAGACTCTTTGTCTCTGTCTGTCTGTCTGTCTGTCTGTCTGTCTGTCTGTCTGTCTGTCTGTCTCTCTCTCTCTCTCTCTCTCTCTCTCTCTCTCTCTCTCTCTCTCTCTCTCTCTCTCTCTCTCTCTCTCTCTCTCTCTCTCTCGTTTTGGGATACACTGACAGCACACATAACTGACACAAACTGGTTCTACTCCCCTTTTCTAAGGAAAGACTCTTCAAGTACCTGTTATCTGACAGCTCATTCATTGGTTAGGATATCCCCATCGTCTCAAGCCTTGATAATAACCAAAGGGGCCCGATGATAGTAGCTTTGAACAATGCAAATCCACTGCGCCACCGGAAGCGCCAACACATACTAAGTTCAAGACAGAATAGTATTCTGTCTTGAGCATAGTAAGCGCTGGCGCGCTCGAGGTGGTTTTACATTAGTCAAAGCTACTATCATCGGGCTCCTATGATATTAACCTCCTCGCACACGTATGTGTGTGTGTGTGTGTATGTGTGTGTGTGTGTGTGTGTGTGTGTGTGTGTGTGTGTGTGTTTGTTTGTGTGTGATGGTGTGTGTGTGTGTGTGTGTGTGTGTGTGTGTGTGCGTGCGGCGCGAGCGCGCGCGCGTGTCTGTGATTTCAGTGAACGAAGACATTTAAAAGAATATCTTTTTACCATTCACATTGTCAGCAATTATAACCGGTGCCCTCCATTTTACCCATTTTATCTATCTATTTTGAATTGCTTGTTATATACTGTGCATTTGTATGTTAGTAGCTTTGTACTTTTAGCGGAGTTGTACATTTGTAGGATTAGCAACGGCAAGCGTAAAAAAATGGCACATGTGCTAACTGTTTCCGTTCCGTTGAGAAATAACGTTTCATTTTATTTCATTTCATTTCGTTTTATCTCTCTCTCTCTCTCTCTCTCTCTCTCTCTCTCTCTCTCTCTCTCTCTCTCTCTCTCTCTCTCTCTCTCTCTCTCTCTCTCTCTCTCTCTCTCTCTCTCTCTCTAACCAGCAATTCCATTCTCAGTTGACAGAGGCCCTGGCCAACATCGCGCCACGCTACGACATCCGTAGTGCGGTGGTCCACGTTGGCACAAATGACTGTGCCTCCAGCAATGACGTGGACTCTGTACTACAGGACTTCCAGCACCTCATTCCTGTAGTTCGACGAGTATTCCCATCAGCCACAGTTGCCTACACAGCCATATTACCACAAGGGCGCTGCCCACTGAAAACCATCTGCAGTGTAAACCAGCGCCTGGCTATGCTGTGCGAAAGGGAAGACGTGTCGTTTCTGCAGGAAAACAATTTTTACACCCCTGCTGGTGCAGTTGCTACCTCCCTGTTTAACAGCGACAGGCTGCATCTGAACGAGAGAGGCGCCGGGGTATTACTGCGCCAGATAAAGCGGTTCATTTTTCCTGCAGATAACCTGAAAGACTTAAATCGGCACCTGCGACACGCTAGACACGCGGCTGAGCCTGAAGCAAACACGAAAGTACCTGGGCTGAGTGGTCCTCCCTGCCGGCCGCAAACTAGTAATCTCATTCAAGATGAGAACCTACTGATGCGACAAAGCACTAAACAAATGTTACAATCTAAAGCTCTCCCCACTCGCCGCTGGGAATCGGCTACCAGCACTAGGATGGCGAACATAGGTGAAAATGTAAATGCTGGCGGAAACCTAGCTGTCCCTGTCTCCAACAGCCAGTCACCTGTAAACGCTAGTGCCGCTCGAGTCCCTGTGGAGCTTTCCGGACCTGACACAAGCACTACATTGGCGGACGCTGCCAGCGCGACAAACCTACAGCCGCCTTTCAGTCAGCGACCAGAATTTACTGAAGCGACGGCCGATCCCAGCTACCACTATCAGCCGGCGACCCTGTATGGAAACTACGCGCGCCCTGTCGTGCCCTGGCCTCAGATCACACCGCACAGTTTCCACGTACCAATGCCGCAGTACCCAGCGACATTCCAGCCAGCGTTCCAGTCAACCTTTCAGCCGTTCCCACTTCCCTTTCCACACTGGCAGTATCCGTATCTAGCTAATAGTGGACCTCGGTCCCAAACGGTCATGTGAAGTGTGTGTTAAAACATACCTCAGTGTTTCGGTTAGATTAACTCCTTCATGCCTGATCGGGAAACGTTGGACGATGATAGTTCCGGGATAGTGCCGGATTACCTTTGCGTCGTTGAGGCGCTAATCTGATCTGTTACTGCACTTGTACTATCGTTGTCCATCTCTCTCCAGCGTAAATCGGATGTTCAACTAACACGCCTCCAGGCCTAAATGAGTTGGTTTTACCGGACCCCATACTACTTGACGACTGTTAAAATAGGTGTTTGTTTTTTGTTGTTGTTGTTGTTGTTTGTTTGTTTTTTGTTGTTTTTTTCGGTGTAGGCTCAACTTGAACTAATTTCACTTCATGTTTTTCATGAACTTAGTGAAGATCGGTATAATTCTGAAATGAAAATAAACAATCATATGACTTCATATTCAGCCCTTCATTCGTCCGACTTGTAGCAATGCGTGGTGCATATGAACACAGGTGTGTGGGCCCTAAGTGTTATTGGTATGTTTTGATTTCAGTTCTCGTCAGTTCAATCTAACAGTTCTCGTCAGTTCAATCTGTTTCAGTGTGTCGAGCACTGATCTGACAATCCTTTGATCAAACGGTGACATTTCTACACTAAACGGTTTACTGTGCTGTTGTTTTAGTTTTCACCTCATAGATTTGACATTAACATTTGCGATGCTTTTGGTTTATATGCGATGCGGCCGTATCACAGCAACATGTGTTGCAGTCTGACAGTTCAGCGTTAGGGAACTCGTTGGACTATTTGTACTGTGGTTGACCTGTGTACAGTACAGTTCCGCGTTTGACTTGTGTCTGGCCGGCATACACACCATTTTTGTAAGCCGGACTAAATGTAAAGATTAGTGCTTATAGTACATAGCCAAACGTGTTGTGCTGAATGCGAGTAGACAGTTCTACAAACTATCAGGCAAGTTATTTTTGACAGTCGTGGTGATTGTAAGTGGATTTGGTTTATTCCATATTTTCGCACAAGATCACTCCTTTCAGCGACTGGACTGTTTCACTGAGTTTCGGATATTGAAAACTTTATATTTACATTTTTGTCATCAAAATGTGTACACCATCGAACAATTACATGCATGCCCACGGGCTGAAGGTCGGGCACCTTAATGTATTTCACCTTTACAATAAGGTTCCTGACATTTCAATATTTTTAAACCAGCCTTCACACTTCCATCTCTTTGGGCTAGCGGAATCACGTCTGGACTCAAGAATTAGCGACGAAAATCTGTGCATCCCAAACTTTTCCTTAATTCGTCGTGACCCAAACACCCTCAAACACACAGGGATTGCTGTTTATGTTCATAACTCGATTGCACATATGGTACGCAGACGTGATGATCTGGAGTCAACTGAGATTGAGTGTGTATGGCTAGAAGTAAAAATTAATAACTCATCGCCAATTATAATGGGTTATGTATATAGAAATCCATCGTCCACTGTCGAGTGGTATGATGACTTTGTGCAGATGATGGATAAAGTGAATGATACTGACAAAGATGTACTGCTGTTAGGTGATTTTAACATTGACTTACTGAAAACAAATCCCACGTGGCAATCGACAACAACTCTTTTTGGGTTGAAGCAACTAATCCAAGCTCCTACTAGAATAACCCAATCATCCGCTACACTCATTGATCACATCTATACCAACAACTGTAAGTCAGTACTAGAGACCAGCGTCCCCCCACTAGCTGTCAGTGATCATTTTCCCATCACCTGTACATGGTCGTGCAAGATGCCCAAACAAAAGAGGGATCAGCATGTGTACATTACCTATAGGTCTTTTAAAAAACTAAACAAAGATGCTTTTTTACACGATCTTAGCCTTACACCGTTTCATGATGTGTACAATTGTGCCAACCCAGATAAGGCTGTCTCTCTCTAACTTGATCTGTTCCTAGGGGTGCTAAACAAACATGCGCCAGTAAGAAGAAAGCGAGTCCGATCCCGCCAGCCTCCCTCATGGATAACCGACGAAATCAAACAAGCAATGGATGATAGAAATAAGGCTAAGAAAGAAAAGAACTTTCATGAATTTAAAAGATTGCGAAATAAAGTTAAGTACTTAATTAGAGAGGCGCAGAGATCGTTTGTAACCAAAACAGTCGAAGAAGACAGAAACCCTTCCTCTATCTGGACAGCACTTAATACGCTTACCAACAACAAGCGTAAACAGTGCAAAACCATTCCAGAAAACCTCTCCGCTGAGGAGTTTAATAACCACTTTCTATCAGCCCCCAAAGACTTACTCAGTTCTCACAATCGCAATCAGTCGATATATTCCACACCCGAAAAGCTAACTAAGTTCTGTAAGCAAAGATTGTCCTCAGATGATATTTTCGTCATCCCTGATATTGCTGTACACGAGGTAGGCAAATACATTTCTATCCTAAAAAAGAAAACGTCTTCTGTAAATCCCACAAAAACAAAAAGCATGCTTATCACAACCCGCCAGAAACATCAGCTCAAACCTCCATCACTCAACCTTTCTTTGGACTCCATCTCAGTTGAGCAGGTCAGTCAACACCGCCTGCTTGGAGTAATAATAGATGATGATCTAAGCTGGCATAACCACCTATATTATATGAGAAAACATTTGTCCAAAAAGTTGTTTCTACTTTCCAAACTTAAAACGAGACGCGCAAATTATTTTTTAATGCCTACATTAAACCACACATTGATTATGCCTCAACAATATGGGATGGCTGCAGTGAAAATCACTTAAAGAAGATAAACTCATTATACAAGCGCGCTGCTAAGCTTATCCTCCCTGATCCGTCTTTATCCACTGATGCCAAGCTGCAGGCCATCGGACTTCTCCCTCTGGTTAAGCACCTCGCACTAAACAAATGTGTATTGATGCACAAAATTCTTAACGGGAAAGCTCCACCTTACTTATCTAGGCTTTTTTCGCCAACTGAAAAAAAAATACAGCACCTCCAGGAACAGTCTCTCTATAAAAAGGCCCCGTATAGACCTGTTCAAATCTAGCCTGTCTTATTCAGGTGCTCTTTTATGGAATTCCCTTCCTCCCACTATTCAACAAACCACGTCCCTCTCTCTGTTTAAAAGTAGAGTACATGATCACCTTCCTAAGACATCGTTATGCTGATCCTTTCTTCTTCTTTGTCTTTTGACATAATACGCTTCATGGTTTTTTTTGTTTTTTTTTTCATCTAGCCTCCAAATTGTTTGTTCAGTTTTCTAAGTTGTTTTTGATAGTACAGTACACAAAATATCATACCTACTTATATGTTAGATAATTATGTGCGCACGTACGTGTGTATGTGTATGTACAAAAGTGCGCATGTGCACGAGTACATGACGTATACGTGTGTCTGTGTGCGTGTGTGTATGCGTGTGTGTAACGTTTATTATTAGTTAGTTTTTGTTGTTTGGTTGGTGTTCCTTAAGTAGCTTAGCAAGGACAGATTGTAAGAAAGGCCTGCGCGCCTAATATCTCAATCCTTGGAAAATAAAGTTTCGTTCGTTCGTTCGTTTTCGTTCTCTCTCTCTCTCTCTCTCTCTCTCTCTCTCTCTCTCTCTCTCTCTCTCTCTCTCTCTCTCTCTCTCTCTCTCTCTCTCTCTCTCTCTCTCTCTCTCTCTCTCTCTCTCAAGAATTGACCTTTTTAAAACTAGTATGTCATTCTCTGGTCCGTTTGCTTGGAATTCCATCCCTGCACATTTGAAAACTATTACCTCAACAGGAAGTTTTAAAACAAAACTTTTTGATTACCTGATGAGTCAGACTTAGTACGTTTCTCAGGTACTGTAATATTTCCTGTACCTCACGTATTTCATACAGATGGTTTTTATATGTGTGTGCGCGTGTGTGTGTGTGCTCGTGTTTGTTTGTGCGTGTGGATGTATGTGTGAGCGGCGCGCGTGCGTGCGTCTGTGCATATGTGTGTGATGAGTATTATTATTTTTTTCTGTATAAAATGATGCTATTGGGTTTTGTATGTACATATATATTTTATAGTTTCCCTTCTTTTTTATCCTGTAGATGTTAGCAACGGCAAGTTTGTACAATGACGATTTGTTTTCTGTCAAAACTTTTTACCGTTGAAAAATAAAGTTTCATCATCATCATCATCATCTCTCTCTCTCTCTCTCTCTCTCTCTCTCTCTCTCTCTCTCTCTCTCTCTCTCTCTCTCTCTCTCTCTCTCTCTCTCTCTCTCTCTCTCTCGTGGTTTTCCACGTAGGAATCAACAGTTGCAGTGTCAACCAGGGTCCAGTTGCAAGTGACACGTGGCTACAGTTAATCCGTCTGGTGTCCGCCGCCTTCCCACGTGCTACGATCCAGGCCTCTTCCATCATCCCTCCCTTCAGCAGTCACCACGCCCTGTCACGACCTGCGCGCCTGTCCAACTTCAACCTAAAACAGGCCTGTCAACTAACAAACACTCAGTTTGTTGACCATACCTCTACCTTCCTGACCAAAAACGGCGCCCCCAAGCAGGTCATGTACAGGCGTGATAACACCATGACCCACCCTAGTGACGAGGGCACTAAGCTGATCGCTCTCAAGATCCGTTACGGCGACCCTCCCCGCGGCCCCTACCACCAACAGAGAGACGCCGGGGGGCACAGTCAACGGGGCGGGTCCAACCCACTTATCAGCCGTAACGGGTCACGTGGCGAGAGCGGGCAGCAAGGGGACTCGTCATCAACCAGTGGCGGATCGCAGCACGTAATGTCTGCCGCCCCGGGCCGCCTGCAGTCCTCGCCAACCACACGCCAAACGTCGACCAGCCAGCTCAGCCAACCGCCATCGAGCAACGTGTTGGGGCGACAAAACCTCCAAGTCCCCCAGCTCCTCTCTTCAGATTTCCCGCTACTAGTGCCAGCAAGAACTCCAGTGGCCGCACCTCCCACCAACGCCTGGTTCCAGAGTCAGGGAGCGGAGACCAAGACGGCCCTGGATCCCCAACACCTGCTCCAGTTGCTGGCGCAGTTTCTTAGGCCGTTTGTCTGAAGGACATCCCGCTACCTCTTTTACTTCCAGGGCCAAGCTGCACAGGCTTTAGAATCACATCTCTGCACTGTGTACACACGGAGAGCGATGGATGGACGTTTACTGCTCTAAGGTTTTGTCTGATCAGTTTTCGCCCTGCAGGGCGCACAACTGCTCGGGAATTGCCTTTCTGCTTTCAGGGTCAATCAGTCGCTCCAACCGACTTGGCGCTGGAAGTAAAAATGGTATGTGTGTACAAACCCGTGGGTCGTGTGTGTGCATGTGTGTGTGTGTGTGTGTGTGTGTGTGTGTGTGTGTGTGTGTGTGTGTGTGTGTGTGCATGTGTGTGTGTGTGTGTGTGTGTGTGTGTGTGTGTGTGTGTGTGATGGTATGAGTTTGCGTGAAGGTGTCATCAACCTCGCTTGTTTAATTGGCATAAACTCGGCGACGACTTACTCAGGCTAGCTGCTGATGGTTGTCATAGTTACTATGGATTAACCGATTTTTTGGTGACAGAGACACATGAACGATGACCACATCTGATGACAGAGACACATGAACGATGACCACATCTGATCATTAATGCACTACTGCTCTGTGAAACAGTTTTTCTTGTACAGTGAACAAACCGTAAACTATCCGTGTAATGTTTTATTAATGACCGGAATCCACTTTGTCGGACAGTCGGAACACCCGACTCACAGTGCACGATCATTGCGTGAACTCTTTTGACTAGTAACCTTACTCAAGTTCTCAGGTGACTGAGATTATCGCCTGTCTTACATTTTCAATGAAAAGCGAGTGTTTTTGTTATAACACATGGACTTCGTTACACACGAATTCTGACATAAACCCTTTCTTTATAGCGGGTTTTTCTCAGATCGTACACTTGTCGTTTCTTACTCTTTACTGCAAGTTTTTGTTTTTGTGCTCTTTGCGTGTGCTGTAATACACGGTTTCCGGCGTAAACCGCCGTTCAGCTGACGTACTGAGACTAAAGTCGAATTAGTCTTTATTTGTTTCATCTGATATTTTACTTGTACATGTAATTTCTTTCCTGGTTTAACTGCGTAACCTTCTACTATTTGTATCCTGTACGTTAGTTTTGCCCCCTGGTTCTTTACCTTATTAGTTTTTATTTGTTTCATCTGATATTTTACTTGTACATGTAATTTCTTTTATTATTTGAACATGATTTATACAACTATGAACAGACCCTCGAAAAAAGGCCAACAATTTCGTATCGGTCACCTAAATATCTACCACCTGGCAAACAAAGTTCAGGATGTCTGTGTTTATGTTAATACCCCCAACTATTTCCATCTCTTCGGTTTAACTGAGACTCGTTTGGCCGCCCACATCAGTGATGAAGCCATCGCCATCCCGAATTATTCTATTATCAGGAGAGACTCGTCAGTACAGGGTGAGACAGGTGTAGCGGTATATATCCATCAATCCATTCTACACATAACCCGCAGGCGACAAGACCTAGAAACTGGTGATGTAGAATGTATTTGGGTAGAAATCAAAAACTCTCAATCCCCGCCCTTACTTGTTGGGTTTCTGTATCGAAACCCCGCAGCCACCTTTGAGTGGTACGATAGCTTTTTACACATGATCGATAAAACAGACATTCACAACAAAGATGTTCTCCTTCTTGGAGATTTTAATATTGACTTTCTTAAACCCCATCCATCATGGGAATGTACTACTACCCTTATGTGTCGGTCTTCACCAATTGGTAACATCGCCCACCAGAATTACGCCATCATCAGCCACTATTATAGACCATATTTATACCAACAAACCTCAAGCAGTTAGCAACACTCAAGTAAATAGTCTTAGTGTAAGTGACCACTATCCGGTTAGCTGCACATGGCTGTCAAAACTTCCAAAGCTAAAAAAGCAAGTCCACACTTGCATAACTTACAGATCGCTTAAAAACTTTAATGAAAGTGTTTTCTTGGCTGATTTAGCCACCGCACGATTCATCAACGTGTATAACGATAGTGACCCAAATAAAGCATTAGATACCTGGTACCGGATTTTTCTTGGTGTGCTGAACAAACACGCGCCTCTGAGACACAAAAGAGTGAAATACGCTACCGTTCCACCATGGCTGACTGCGGATCTGATCGAGGCAATGGAAATTAGAGACCAGCTGAGAAGTGAGAAGCGGTTTACTGAATACAAAACACAGCGTAATCGTGTTAAATATATGGTTTTAAATGCAAAGAGATCTCTTTTCGATAAAGTAGTTAAACAAAGCAAAGACTCATCTACTGTATGGCGTGCCATTAATTTAGTAACTAGAGGTACAAATAAAAATAGTGCGCCTGTATCACCCCACCTCACTGCAAATAGGTTTAATGACCACTTTACCTCTATAGCCGAATCGTTAATCCCAACAGGAAATAACTCATGTGAGTATGTTTGTCCAAACGCGCTAGTACACCACTGTAACCGGGAAAATACGGACAATGAACCATTCACGATACCGCCTATAGCAGTCCACGAAGTGGGTAAATTAATTTCCTCGATGGAAAATAAAAAGTCATCCGGGCCTGATGAGATCAGCTCAAAAATACTCAAGATATCTCTTCCATATATCGTCGAAAGTATTACATATATTTACAATCTCTGTATAAACCAAAACTCTTTTCCGGACGCATTTAAAGACGCAAAAGTGATCCCCCTACCAAAATCGAAAGATCTGAGTGAAATCAACAACTTTCGCCCCATATCACTAATCACTATTACCTGTTTTGTCGAAGCCTTTAGAGCGGCACATCCATAAGCATCTATCTGAATACTTAGAAAACCAAAATCTCATCCATTCACTGCAGTCAGGCTTCAGACCAAACCATTCCTGTCACACTGCCTTGATAAGGATGGCAGATACCTGGTTATCATCTATTAATGATTCCAAACTAACAGGTGTAGTGTTCTTAGACTTCCGGAAAGCCTTTGACATGGTGAACCATGACATACTTATAAAGAAAATATCCTTATATACTAAAAGCGCAGCCGTGTTTTTCAAATCCTACTTAGAAAACAGAAGACAAAAAGTTCTCCTTATTCTAGTCACTGCAAAGTAAAGCATGGCGTGCCCCAGGGATCTATTTTAGGCCCTCTTTTATTCTGTTTGTTCATTAACGACCTTCCACTCACAATTAGTGATGAAAGTGTTGAATGCGATATGTTCGCTGATGATGCTGCGATACACACTCCCGATAAGGATTTGTCAGTAATTGACACGCGCCTACAAAACACATTACAGGACATTAACAGCTGGTGCAGTAACAATTCCATGATCTTAAACCCTGCAAAGACTGAATGTATGGTTGTAAGTACCCGCCAAAAGCACCAGCTCGGCACTCTCTCACTCAGCTTGTCCCTTCAAGGCAAATCTATCAGCCAGGTAACGGAACATAGTCTTCTCGGCGTTACTGTAGATAACCAGTTTAAATGGCAACGCCATCTTAGTAATATATGTAAGACAATATCAAAGAAACTGTTTATTTTATCCAAGTTAAAACATATAGCTAATGTAGAAACACGAAAACTGTTCTTCAACGCCCACATCAGGTCACATATAGATTATGCTTCTACGGTAAGGGATGGCGCAAGCGAGGTCCAGTTAAAGAGACTGAACTCTCTTCATCGTAGAGCCGCGAAGCTTATCCTTTCAGACCCTAACTCAACAACGGATAATAAACTGAAAACCTTAGAATTTCTCCCCTTGAAAAAACATTTATTATACAATAAGGGAATAACGATATTCAAAGTATTGAATAACAGACTCCCCGAGTATATTAAAAAAATGTTTTCCCTCACGGCATCAACATACTCCAGATCAAGGCAGTCCATTACTGTGCCACGACCTAGAATCGATCTCTATAAGACAAGTTTAGCGTTTTCAGGTGCTAGCATGTGGAACACATTGCCCAAACATGTTACAACATCAGCAACGCTTTCGTCTTTTAAAACTGCTCTCTTCAAGTACCTCACCTCAGCATCGTAAGATTTTCACAGCAATCTGCACTTGCAGTGTACGATTTTCCCCTTTCTAACTCTTCAATTCAGTTATATTTTTTACTTAATACAAGATGCTAATGCTGCACGTATTGTGTGTGTGTGTGTGTGTGTGTGTGTGTGTGTGTGTGTGTGTGTGTGTGTGTGTGTGCGTGCGCGAGTGCGTGCGCGCGCGCGCGTGTGTGTGTGTGTGTGTTTTGTGCTCGTGCTTGTGTTTATGAATGTATGTATGGAGATTTATACCTTTACAATTGTGTGTATGTGTGGGATTTTCTATGTTTATTTCTACTTTTTCAATGATTTCTTCTTCTTTTTTAAAACTTTATATTTCAATTTTTTGTTAGTTATATATTTAGTTTTTCCCAATTTAATGATAGTATTTTGTGATTTGTGCATTATATGTAAAGTAGATTAGCAACGGCAAGTTCGAAAAATGGTTTCACCAAAACTTTCCTCCGTTGTAAAATAAAGAATCATTGTCATTGTCATTGTCTCTCTCTGTCTCTCTCTCTCTCTCTCTCTCTCTCTCTCTCTCTCTCTCTCTCTCTCTCTCTCTCTCTCTCTCTCTCTCTCTCTCTCTCTCTCTCTCTCTCTCTCTCTCTCTCTCTCTCTCTCTCTCTGCGCGGTGGGATTGCTGCAGTGATGTCCACTTAAAATTTAAAAAGACTAAATAGGAGAATGGCAAAATTAAGTCTTCCCGACCCGCACTTGACGACCGAGGAAAAACTCAGTAAAGCTGGATTCCTGCCCCTTCAAACTCATTTTAAATTTAACAAAGGCGTACTGATGCTTAAAATGTGTGGAACCATAGCGCACCAGAGTATCTAATAGAGTTGTTTAAAAACTCAAATTCCTACTATGGCAATATGAGGGGTCTTTATATTGTTCCAAAACCCCGAATAGATATATTTAAATTCACTTTGTCATTTGCGGGTTCCACCCTGTGGAACTCCCTCCCACATCACGTTAAAGCCACTCCGACATTATCTCGTTTCAACACGTCTTTATAGATATCTGACATCACTCAAATAATAGTATCTAGTTATTCATAGACACACGAATGTATGTATGTGTGTGTGTGTGTGTGTGTGTGTGTGTGTGTGTGTGTGGACGCGCGAGTGCGTTTGTGCGTGTAAAAGGTGTGTTTGTGTTTAGTGGACTATATATTTTGTATCACTGTGCTTTGATGTCCCTGTTTTATGTATATTGTGTACTTAGTTAGTCGCAGTTGCAGCAACGGCAGGTACTAAAAATGACATAGTCACTGACTGTGTTAATTATTATCTTCACCGTTGTAAAATAAAGATTCATTGATTCATTGATTCATTGATTCTCTCTCTCTCTCTCTCTCTCTCTCTCTCTCTCTCTCTCTCTCTCTCTCTCTCTCTCTCTCTCTCTCTCTCTCTCTCTCTCTCTCTCTCTCTCTCTCTCTCTCTCTCTCTCTCTCCCACCAGGGATCCAGCAGCCCTCCACACTGTATTAGCTGCGAGATAATATTTCATTTATTGTGGCTGTGATTCCAAATGTGTACTTCTGTTGGTGCCAACTTCGTCATGTAAATACCGTGCATAAACTGTGCATCATTGGTGACCCTGTCCAGTAACGGTCAGTTGCAATTTTTACCGTTTACTCCTGGACCGCGCAATCCACACACCAAATCTAATTCATTCCAGACTCTAATTGCTCTAGTGTGAGTTCGTGTTCGAACTGTGCATACGTTTCTATCATTTCGAACGGATTTCCAGTGCCGCTCTTCTCACTAGCTGTGATTTGTGAGATAGCCGTATATTTTACTTTTGGTTCTAAACCTGTGTCATTTACTGTTGCTCTACATAGTGATATGCTTCAATTGGATCTAAAACATGGTCTCTAGGAGTCGTCTCGTTGGTGCAACAACGAGTTCTCTCCCTATTGTCGATTGTCGCCCTTGATAATTGAGGTTCCCTGGCAGCGCAAAGGTACTATAATTTTCAACGAGTTCTCTCCCAGTTCTTAATTGTCGTCCTTGATATTGAGGTTGCCTGGCGGCGCATGGGTACTGTAAAGACCTGATGAGATGGAACTACTACTCTATTTCACCTAAGCATCACTGAGCATGCTAAAATGAAAGTACCTCTACCTTCTTCCCCCATCTAACTCGTCTACACCTTACCTATCCCTCCATCTATCCACTATTCTGACCCCGTTCTCAAAATCAACTTCCCCCCACCCACCCACCCACCCCCACCCCGCTCTTTTCATAGCGATATGGTCTTCACCATGGCATGTTTCTCCCCGGTCCAGTCGTGTCAGCCTACCCTCCAGTCCCAAACGCCCTCCCAATCACCTAATCCCAAAGATCCCATTGTGAAAGACACTCTCGATGAAAAACAGAAAGTGTTCAATGACACAAATATCCATGTTCTGAAACGCTGGAGAAAGGCCTTGTCGGTTCGCTATGTTCACCTTCTAGAGTCCACTAACAGTGGGTTTGACGTGACTTGGAAGGATGTGGACTTTGACAATAACACTATCGACCGCACTGACTTCAGTGTTCGTACAAGGGCAGCAGGAATTCCTAATACACTTGCCAAGACATTCGCACAAGTGAAACGGGCGGGCGTCAACTACATTACTGTGACCCTGTATTACAAACGGAAGCGTAGCATGGGAGGAACCTGTCTGATCCAGGGAATACGAGCTGAAGAGTGGGTGAAGACGGAATTCCACCAGCTGTGTGCCCTGGTCAGGTCACTACAGAACGGGAACTTTAACGAAGATGATGTGCCCCCGCCAACATTCAGTCACCTACCCCTGTGTTCTAGCTGCGAGCCACAGCACCCCCCATATCCGCACCAGTCCTCATCCTCCACTGCAGTGTGTGATTTCACATCCACTGAGGCGAGGGATAACAGGGTTGTTAGCAACCAGACCACATCACCCTTCACAGTCACACCATCCTTCACCTCCCCCACCATCTCCCCTAGTGCATCACGTGGGTTGTTGCTCGACGTCTCCTTGGCAGACACTCCCATCACTCCCACCCGCTCCTCTCTAACGGAAACCTCAGGAGTTTCGCTCCTAATGCTGATACCGAAGGGGGATAACATGCTAAGGCCGATCTCGCCCCAGCATTTGTCATCGTCGGCAGATCGTGTCTCCTTTACAGCCACACCCCCTACAGATTTAGCTTGTGTTGTTCCTGTTATTGCAGCCGTGAATGATTTGCAAGTGTCATCTCCTGGCATGCAAACCCTCCTTCCCGCAACTGACTTTGAGATCAGCCCGTCAGAGGCAGAGTTACACACCGTGACTTTGCTCCCTGCGTCTCGACCAGCTTCCTGTCCACCTGAGATAACCAACAGCAGCGACCCAGGTATGACCCAGGCAGCCGCTCATGTTATCTCCATGAACACCGTGCTCCCTCTCCGACATCTTGCCGCTCTACCAGCACTACAGAATTCATCACAGTTGTACTCCCGCCTACACGATGCTCTTAATATCATCGCGGGTCTTCGTGCTGATGTAGACACTTTGTTTAAAGGGCTGTCAGCGGCTCTCGTCAAGATTGATCAACTTGACAGCCACATCCGCGATGAAGCAGTGAGGAGAGCCAAGGATCTGCAAGCCACAGAGTCCTGCATGGGCGAGATGTTGTCTAGTCTCGACGAAAGGATAAATAGTGTCGAATCAGCTCAGCACGCTATGGACAGCACTGTAAACGGTTTATCCACGGCTAAACAGAATCACAAGCAGCGCCTCCGAGATCTGCAAAAGAAACTGAACAAAGCATCAGCCCATACAAACAGTCGATCAGTGACTGATAACTCTGACAGTACACCTACACCTCTGTCTGCTGACCTTGACAGCAGTACCTCTCAGAGGTGTGCAATGAACATAGAAACAGTTGCATCCCCACTCTCCGCCCCTCCGCTTCTTACACAAGACGACATCATGGCTGTGTCCCTCCAGGCTATGAGAGTGGGTGAGAACGAAAGCCGGGAACGCCGCATTCCTGTACGGATAACCGCCGGCCAGCCCGAGATCATCAACCAAACTAATGAAGCCAGCGGCGAACAGCCGCAAAACAACAGACCGTTTCACAGGCTGTCTCCAGAGGAACAGATACTTCAACACTCGGTATTCGCCGACACCAATACTCTAGTTATCGGAGACTCCGTTGTTCACTACATCAAGGCGGAGAAGATGTCTACGTACCCAGAGGAAAAGGTGCAGGTCATATCTGTGTCTGGCCTGAAAACTCCCCACCTGATTGGCTGGCTCCGGAGTCAAGAACCCTCTCACACAGTCTCTCTTGTGACCTTCCATGTCGGAGTGAACGACTGTAAGCAGACAGAAGTGACCAGCGCTGTGTGGGACCAGCTTGCCCGGCAATGTCGGCGGGTATTCCCCAGCGCATGCATCCAAGCTTCCTCCATTTTGCCAGCCCAGCGGGGACAACAGCTGAACAGGTCTATTACTGCCTCCAACGGAAACCTATACCACATGTGCAAAAAGCGTGGGGTAACATTTGTGGACAACACGCTGATTTTCTCTACTGCAGATGGATTTCCGCGCAAAAGGCTCTACAGGCGCAGTGACCCAATCCACCCTAGCCGGCAGGACACAATTAGCTTGGCCATTAACGTGAAAAGGGGTGGGGTGCCTCTTGACACCTCCACAGCCATCCGTGCTCCGAACAGTGGCCGGGACCGTGGTGAGAGGCGTAGCGGCAACTCTCAAGGACTGTATTCTGAAATTGTGGCAGGGACTGCGTCCTCTACATCTACTTCCTACCCAGGATCACAGTATGATGCAAATAGCCACCAGATAACACGAGACTGTTTCAACAGCACATCTCAACAGCAACAGCGATGGGCCTGTTCAGCTTTTGTCCCCTCTGGGCTGGCGGAAGAGAGGCAAGCCGGACACATGCTGATACAAGATATGTCACCCCCACAGCAACAGGAGGCACCAGATCAACAGTTCGTGAATATGTGGCAGTCACCTAACATACTGCAGTTCCCGACAGTTCCTGCAATGTACCCGCAGTATCGTGCGGCGCCAACGGACCACTTTTCGGGGAACACTATGGCGCAACCCTACCCATTCAACGTCACCGCACCGGCACACACTCCGTATACGCACCACGACGTCTGGGCTCAGTACAATCGCCCAGCTTGTGTTTACTGAGACTATAACCAGAGCATCCTCCTATATACATCTATTAAACATTATATTCTATGAATTGTCTGTTGGGCCAGTTGTTCAGCAGAATTTCAGTGACTAGACATTGCTTCCTAAGTGATCTCTTACATCATACACATTGCTTCCTAAGTGATCTCCTACATCATAGACATTCTCGGCTTCCTAATTAATCTCTTATATCGTGTGCGCACTGTAACGGTGTTTCCTATCCTTCGTCTATTACTACATCAGTAACATTATCACTACGAGACATAATTTACATTTTGAGCGATTTGGGACGCTGGTTAGGTATCTTTGTGTAAGCGTACCACACATCGAGTGCACTGTGACACTATTTTTTCCTTGTGTGTTTTCCAGCACACCATCAGTCATAAGCGATTATTGACGCCTTTTGGAAAACTTCGAGTAACTCTTCATCTACTGGACAGTTGGTCAAGACACATTGAACTTGTAGTGTGTCAACGTATAGACTGCCTTGTTTTTCCTTGTCTGCACTGAAAAACAACACACGTCTATACAATAATATATATCTTTTGCTCTTGGCTCATAGGTGTTGATTTATTGTTATCTTTCTACATCAGTTATGTCTACAGACAAGCCTGATACGCATCATTTGCTTATAGGACATTTAAATATATATCATTTGTATAACAAAGTTCCAGATTTATGTGTGATGTTGAGTCAACCAAACGCTTTCCATGTGTTTGGAATAACTGAATCACGATTGTGCTCTAACATCAGTGATGAAGCCATTTCTATCCCGGGTTTTCATGTATTTCGTCGCGATCCTGTTTCTCCTAAACACACGGGTATAGCCGTGTATTTAAACAATTCAATTAGGGATTGCGCTCGAAGAAGGACAGATCTAGAATCAGACCTAGTGGAAAGCGTTTGGATTGAACTAAAAGCAAGCAAAGCCACCCCGTTATTAATCTGCTTTGTTTATCGAAATCCCTCAGCCACTTTTGAATGGTATGACACATTTACGGAAATGATGGACAATGCAACCAAATGTACTTCTGATCTATTAATCTTAGGCGACTTTAACATCAATTTGTTTTCTTCCAATCCTGCTTGGGAAACTACTCTTACTTTGTTTGGTCTCAAACAGTTGGTCACTAAAGCAACAAGAGTAACTGCCAGTTCCTCAACATTGATCGACCATATTTACACAAACAACAAGACTAGAGTATTAGGGGTGCAGGTGCCCGAGGTTGCTATTAGTGACCATTACCCCGTCTGTTGTAGCTGGGCTCTGAAAGGTGACCGACGCCCAAAAAATCACCAACACATCACTATTAAATTCAGATCTTATAAACACTTTAACAAAGATGTTTTCCTATCGGATCTCTGTCAAGTATGTTTCAGTCACGTTTATAATTACACGGATCCGAATTCTGCGCTTGCAGAATGGTATGAGCTTTTTCTAAGTGTACTGGATAAACATGCACCATACCGAGAAAAACGTGTAAAAAGTGCACAGCCTCCCTTGTGGTTAAATAAAAATATCAAGGATGCTATGTCACTTCGTAATGAACTTAAAAAACACAAGGAATTTGATGCCTATCGTAAACAGCGAAATAAGGTAAAATATCTTGTTCGTGAAGCCCAAAAGTGTCACTTTAAAAGGATCATTGATGAGAAAAGGGACACAGTTACAGTGTGGCGCGCCCTGAACACATTTACAAAATCTAAACAAAAACCGGCATGCACCAGTGTTTCAGCAGATACATTTAATAAGCATTTCCTATCTGCTGCTGATGTCCTATTACAAAGTTGTCCAAACATGTCACAGATATCAGACGTACTTGATAAATTCTGTGCCGAAAAGCTCAAGTCAAGTATTTTCAACATTCCTGTTATAACGGTTTATGACGTTGGTAAAACGATATCTCAGCTAAAAAATAAGAGATCAACTGGTCATGACGGCATTAGTACTGCAATACTAAAACTAGCTCTCCCATATGTCGTTGATTCTCTGACGTATATTTACAATCTTTGTATTCGACAGGGAACATTTCCGTCCAGCCTAAAGAAAGCAAAAGTCATTCCTTTGCCCAAAACTAAAGATCTTTCTGAGCCAAATAACTTTAGGCCCATTTCCTTACTTTCGACTTTGTCGAAACCAATAGAAAAACATATTCACCAGCATTTACAACAGTTTCCTGGAAAATCATCAAGTTTTACACCCCTTGCAATCAGGCTTTCGACAACGCCATTCTTCTCATACAGCGCTGATTCATCTGATTGATAGATGGCTCGATGCAATGAACAAACTGCAAACGACAGGGACAGTATTCTTAGATTTTAGCAAAGCTTTCGACTTAGTCAATCATAATCTACTTATACAGAAACTTAGAGCATATAGGCTTAGTAACAACGCTGTGGCGTTTTTTTCAGTCATACCTAGAGAATAGAACTCAATTTGTTCTTGTAAATGGCAAACAATCTGCAGAGGGTATAATTCGTCATGGTGTGCCACAGGGATCAATACTCGGCCCCTTATTATTTTCTCTTTTTATAAATGATCTTCCTCTACATATTTCTCCCACTGGAGTCACCTGCAGCCTTTTTGCAGATGATGGCACATTAGACTTTTCTGATGCAAATGTTTTCAGTGTCAACCTCACCCTTCAGCAGGGTCTAAATGTTACATCAAAATGGTGTGCGGATAATTTCATGATTCCAAACACTGGTAAAACAAAGTGCATGCTCGTCGCCACCAGACAAAAACATCAGCTCAATCCCCCTCCTTTGAACTTGTTTCTGGGATCAGAAAAAATTCAGCAAGTTAAAGAACATCGAGTACTTGGCACACACATTGATAACTGTCTCAGCTGGCAGAGCCAAACAGATAAGATATGCAAGGTGGTCTCAAGAAATTTGTTTCTTCTTGCTAAACTAAAATATTTCACTGACAGAAAAACAAGACAACTATTCTATAATGCACACATTAAATCGCATATTGATTATGTCTCATCTGTGTGGGATGGCTGTAGCGATGCAAATTTAAAAAGATTAAACTCACTCCATAGGCGAGCAGCGAAACTTATATTAGATAAAAACATTCCACAACAAAGCAGTACCGACGAAAAACTTGCTTTACTTCATATGCTCCCTCTCCGTCAACACTTTGTTTTTAATAAGTTAGTAATGGTATATAAGGCCA
>BTPG01000003.1:185035141-185050141 GCA_036245525.1 Semisulcospira habei
AAAACATGTTTTAAAATGTATGCCAAGGTTGCAGGGCGCCTCAAACTGCTGGGCCCTTACTCATGCTACGCTCATGTTTGTCATTAAAACAATTAAGAAACCGGTGGAGTGTTTCACTCCTTCACTGTCGAGAACACTTAAAAACGATCCAACTGCAAGAGACATAGATTCTCATGAGCCCCCGCAGTCGCGGGGGCTCATGAGAATCTATGCCTCTTGCTGACACCTCTTTTTGTTGGACAGCTTGAGCTTTTGTGCGACGAACTGACAAACATTGCAGAAACAAAATACGCGACTGTTGCCAGTGAACAAATTTCGATTTCGATTCTCGAGTCTTGACGATCGAAACGTCGATGGCGACACAATCATCAGAGCGCTTTTTTTTTTTAATTTGATGTAAAGTTAGCAAACATGAAAAAAAAAAAGAAGAAGAAATGTTTACTTTTGTGCGAGAAAAAAAAGCAGGCTTTGGTCAACATGCGTGTCATTGTAATTTGATGGCGACATTGCCTAAAGAAGGCTAGTAAAATCGACGTACTCACAATATGATGTTGGATGCTAAATTTTCATCATTTTAGTTATTTGTTTACTCAATACATGTATTCTGGAATGCAGTTTTGGACCTGAGGGCTGAGAGCCGTAAATTCGGATCTGACAGATGCAAAAGTCTGTCTTGGAGATAGTCACTGGTCCATATCGTTTAGTTCCTGCCTTCCACCAGTGTGCCGTATGGTGTGATGACGACTGAGGTCGCCAAGACCGAAACAGCTGTCCACACCGGCTAAACAATATGGACCCCCCTTGGGGGACCAAGATCTAAATTTCCATGCATCTAGGGGCTGGAAATCCAGTGAATATGCGATACGCCCTCCTTGAGTAGGGTGGGGGTGGGGGGGGGGGGTGGGGGTGGCTTATATATTCATTGCTTCCAGTAACTTACTTGGCGCACCCTTCTTTCCTTTTTTTTTCTTTTTTTTTTTTTTTTTATTTTTTTTTTTTTTTTGACCCATCTCGATGTATGATCATTGGTTCATAATGCACAATTCTCTCCCCTGACAGTGCTTTTACCTACTTTAAATTGTAAATAAATCTTCCTAAAATATTAGCACTGGCAGTCTCCCCATTTCTTTCATTTGTTTAGCCAATGTTTGCTTGTTTTTTGTGTATTAATAAAATGTGCACCGTATAAGTTACTTAACCTCTGTTTTGTTTGGCATCCTGTCTCGGAAGACAATGGAGTATATGCGCTTGCTGGGTCAGTCACTGGAGTGACCTCTCCAGGGCGCAAGCCTGGGCGAAGTGTATGGAGATCCTGGGGTGCCCAGTCGTCAAGATCCCCCTCTCGGCCTCGCTGATGTATCCAAAGGAATGCAAAGCAGTACGTTTGGCACCAGTTTGGCTGCAGGGGCTGCCAGAACAGTGCGTGAATACAGGCAGCTGTCTGCCTTCGGGGCTCCACTCCTGATTGGAAGGGTTTACTCCCCCACATTTGGCCGTTGGATCCAACCTGATCTCCTCCGTCCTCTAGCCGTTGGCTGTCAGAAACAGCTCATCCTAGTGGTGCAATGTGAACACCACCCCCTCACGTGGTTTAGCCCACCAGCTGAGGTGGTTTGCCAGGGTGTGGCGCTTGGAGCCAGCACGTGAGAGATTAAGGAGATGGATGAGGACCAGTGATGCCCGTCCGTCCTATGTAGGACGCAACTGCCGAACAGCAAAGGTGCCACCTCTATCCAGAGCCCCCTACACCCCTATACCTCTATACGGTGTCTTTACACAGTAATGTCAATCCAAATAATGCCCACAATCCAGAATAATGTCCCCCCAAAAAAAATAAACGAGGAAGAATTTAAACAAAAGCGGAAGAAAGAAAATGAATGAAAGTGTATTTTCATGGGTGTCATTGTCGCTGTCAGTTTGCACCATGTTTATTACTACCATCAGTTAATAGAAAGGGTCTGATTGCTGAAGTATTAAAATGCAAATAACAGAAAAGTCCGGCTGACCTCTACGTCAGTTCAATCGAGCTCAAATCATTTTGGCGTATGCTATATGGACCCGGTTGGCGTGGGACGCACCAAAATGACTCTCACGCCAAATCAACACGGGGTCATTTTGGCGAAATGTTCAACCGATATCAGACAGGGACAGAAAAAAGGATTCAAAATTAACTTACAAAACTGCGTGGTACAGCCAGGAGACAAAACAGAAACAGCCGGAGCCCTTACTAAAATAGTGTGCACTGAGACAGGCAACCGTGAGAGTGAAGGTCAGACGAAACCTCTAGCTGATAATTTTTTTTTCGCATCCAAAACCAACCGCGCGAGAATTAAGCGAGCCAGAGAGCTCAAGGGCAGTGCCTGATTAGCTTGGCGTCTGTCCAGGAGCCAAGCTAATCAAGCACTACCCCTGAGTCCCCATTCACGGAGCTAAGCAGTCACTATCCCAGAAGTTTACTGCTCGATCTGTCTCGTCGCATAGCATCCTGTTTTTGGCCGTGGGTGGATAAACGACTATCCAGGAAGATAACAATGTGCATGCATTATGTTTTCTCGAAAAGCAAACCTGGGTTAAGACTTTTGGATAAGATTTTTTGCACGGTTGTGCAACAGTCTGACCTTCAAATACAACGTCGGAGTGGGGTTGGGAAATGATGGACAGGTCGAAATAAAAGGCTAACCCTTTCAGTGTCGACAAAATTTGAACGCCACCCAGCTGCAAGAGGCATAGATCCTCATTAGCCCCCAGCAACTGCGGGGACCGTGAGGATCTGTGCCTCTTGCTGACATCAGTTTGAATCCATGTTCCTGGGAAAGCTAGGACATTTTGGTGCTGAATTGACTCATTGTACCCCGACACCGAAATCCTTAAATTTTGCCGTTGTCCTCTGAAGACTGCATTGCAGTGCAGGACACAGATCGACCCTGATAGTTCAAGGGTGATGCCAGAATAGCTTGGCGCCCATAGGCGCCAAGCTATTCTGGCATCACCCTTGAACTATCATGGTCGATCCTTATCTTCCTGTGGTGCGTCTGGGGTAGAATGAGTTAACGAAGAGTGCAGAAACACAATCTGCGTCAACTGGCCCTGTATGGGTTAAACGTTTAGGGCTTGAAGTCTTTTGTCCACCACTATGGTAATTTCAAAGTAAGAGTCTGAACGAATCTTGACACTATCTGTGTTCGAACCCGCAACCTTTCGGACGCGAGTGGAGCGCTCTGAACACCTGAGGGATCTATAGCTCCCCTCTGGTTGAATGAGTCAGGACTTATTAATTTGACGTTTTCTATCGGTTTGTGAGTGTAGTATGATTGTGTGTGTGTGTGTGTGTGTGTGTGTGTGTGTGTGTGTGTGTGTGTGTGTGTGCGTGCGTGCGTGCGTGCGTGCGTGCGTGCGTGCATGGGTGCGTGTATTCATGCGTGTGGGAGTATTCGTGTGTATGCGCGTGTGTTTGTATGATTTTATTTCTGATGCAATTAACATGTGGTGTTGCACACACTCAGTACTCAGTAAAACAAAATTTAAAAAGCGAGGCAGCATTCCTTTAAGCAAACAAACACATACACGCAGGCAAGCAAGCAAACAAAATGAACACACAACGCTAGACGTCGTTCGGGAAGCTGCTTTAAAAAAAAAAAATGACACCGGGAAGAGTCTGAGATAATTTGAACTCATTCAGCCCGACGGCCATATTTCCCAAATTTTGGAGGCGTCATCTAATGACTATGCACCAGTTGCAGGAGATGGATCGACCATGATAATTAAAGGGCAGTGCCAGATTAGCTTGGCGCCGACAGGCGCGAAGCTAATCTGGCACTACCCTTGATTTATCATGGTCGACCCATGCTCTTGCTGTAGTGCGTCAGGGCTGAATGGGTTTAAAAAAAAAAAAAAAACTAACTTTATGATTGTGAAGTTAACTGACGTTTTCAGAAATCCTAGAATCATCATTATGTGATCTGGTCTGGGATTTGGACCTTACGGCGTTAGCCGTAAGTCCAAAATCACAGTCCAGAACTCCTTTTGTTATCACGCAGATGCACACAACAGCTGTCTTCGTCCACAGTCTTGTATCGAACCTTTACCGTATGCAAGAGACATAGATTCACATGAGTTCTGCAGATGTACGGCCTACTCGGTGTCTCATGCTGATGTAAATCGACTGCAGTTGTTTTCCAATTCAGGCCGAGCGTACTTTTTTTGTTACATGTAGGACTGGTATGGTTTCGTGTGCGTGCCTGTGTTGTGCTAAGTGCGCAGTATGTTTAAGCTGAAGTGCAGTACAGTCGAATCCATGTTCACTGAGACTGGGAAGTTCCATTCCATTTTGACTCGTGTTGTGAACATATGTTAGAGTCATTGCTTCCTATTGCTGGCACCCCCCCCCCCCCCCCCCCCCACACACACACCATACAGAAACGTACTCGCCTACACTTGACTTTGTTATCGTATGGTTTTCCTCTGGATGGAACACAGAACTGATTGCAGTCATTGTTTTTTTGTTTTGTTGTTGGTTTTTGTTGTTGTTGTTGTTGTTGTTTTTTATTTTTACATCATTCTAAATTCTCTCTTTATAGGATGACGTCTTTTCTTTCTATCGTGTTTTTTTTTCTGTCCTACGTTTGTTTCCATGTCACCTGAAGAAGGATCTTTGATCCGAAACGTCGTTCCTTGTTTCTATTTTAAAGGGTTTTCCACCACTATCTACTGTTTTTCTTTTACATGAAACCTTAGCGGCAACAGTTTTACTACATATGTTAGAGTCTATTATTATAATAATATACATAATAATGTATAAGTGACAGCGATCAATAGTGTATCTGCGGCACTTCCTATTGCTGACACCCCCCCCCCCCCCACACACACACACACACACACACACACACACAAACCATACAGAAACGTACTCGCCTACACTTGACTTTGTTACCGTATGGTTTTCCTCTGGATGGAACACAGAACTGATTGCAGTCATTGTTAGAACGGCAACACAATGAAGACCAAGACTGCAATTCCCAAAATCATCAGGAGTTGATCTTTGAAGACTGCATTACGGTTAATGAGACATATATCAACCGTGATAGTTCAAAGGTAGTGCAGGAATAGCTTGGCGCCTCTTGGAGCTAAGCCGCTATACCTGCATCACCCTTGAGCTATCACAGTCGATCCACATATTGTTGTAATGTGTCAGGGGTGCGTGGAAAATCGAAACATTCGTTTATTCCTATCTGCAAGAGACATTGGGGCGACTGCTAAGAAGGGACTCATGAAAATATATGCTTCTAGGTGATTGTTGTCGGGTCTAGCTGTTTTTCACACGGACCATGTCTTCAGAGTTTGAGTGTACGACTGAATACCATGTCAGCGCGAAATTTGATTAAGTCACCCAGCAGATACGAGGGGCCTGTGACGAAGAATACACCTACAAACCAACTGGCCTCGGCTTTTTTTTTCTTTTCTTTTTTTGTAATTAGTTTACATTGTTAAGCGCTCATAGCTCCATAGTAAAGATTAGGAACATTACCAGGTATCCATTATCATCATTATTATGAGAACAGTGAGTCCTAGTGATGCATTTCCAAAATTCGCAATTCTCAAATTTAAAAATTGTCCTATAAAGACTACATTACGATTCAGGAAACTTTTCGACCGGTGCAGTTCAAAGGTGGTACCAGGATAGCTGGAACCACGACTTTCATCATCAAGAGGCACAGATATATATCAGTTTCTGTGGGACGCATCCACTTATGATGAAATGTCATTTCAACATAGTTTAATGCGTTTCATGGCCAGGCCACGACTTAAGAGGGAATGTGTGTGTGTGTGTGTGTGAGAGAGAGAGAGAGAGAGAGAGAGAGAGAGAGAGAGAGAGAGAGAGAGAGAGAGAGAGAGAGAGAGAGAGAGAGAGAGAGAGAGAGAGAGAGAGAGAGAGAGAGATTGATTCAATGATTCAATGAAGCTTTATTTATCAACCGTTCAGGCATTGACATCGTCATAGACATAGACATTTTTAAACCTGCCGTTGCTACAAAACTACGAGACAAAATACAAAAAAATAAGTATATAGTTAAATGTAGAATAAAACAAAAACATTGCTAGTTTAGGGAAAGAAAGTCCCATGACGATCTCACACACCTAAACTGACACACACACACACACACACACACACACACACACACACACACACACACACACACACACACACACACACACACACACACACACACACACACACCATCACACACGCACACACAGAGTTTGTTATTGGGACCATACATAATCAGGGTTACAGGGCAGTATATATTTCACAACGTAATGATTACGACTGCTTCAAGAAGTACTTGAAGAGACTGATTTTGAAACGGGCTAGAGAGGAAGCGGATTTTACATAATCAGGAAGCGTGTTCCAAGTCTGCGTTCCCGAGAATGACAAACTAGATTTGTATATATCAATTCTTGTTTTGGGGACTAAGAAAAGTTGCCTAATATTACCAAGCCTAGATTCTGACTTAGAGAAAAGAGTTGTGATATATTCTGGTATTTTCTGTTTCCACACTTTGAACATAAAAATACCCTTATTGTATTTGAAGTGGTCTTGCAGCGGCAGAAATCCTATTTTGGCGAGTTTGTCTTCTGTTGTGAGTCGTGGGTCAGGAAGGATTAACTTTGCTGCCCTTCTGTGTAACGAGTTGAGTCTCTTCAAGTGGACTTCACTGCATCCATCCCACACCGTTGACGCGTAATCAATATGAGAACGTATGTGAGCATTATAGAATAGTTTGCGCGTGTCCGAGTCGGTGTAATATTTCAGTTTGGACAACATGAAAAGATTGTTGGCTACCGTTCTGCATAAAGTGTCCGTATGAACCTTCCACTTAAGCTGACTGTCAATTGTAATCCCTAGTAGGCGGTGTTCATTAACGTGTTCTATTTGACTGCCCTTTAATAAAAGGTTAAGTAACAGGGGTGCTAACTGGTGTTTTTGACGAGTGGCGATTGTTATAGATTTGGTTTTAAAAGGATGAACAATCATAGAATTCCTGTGACACCATTCAGACACTTCATCAAGACTATGCTGCAAGTTGCAAGAAATTACTTGTATATCTTTGTTAGTCATATGAATGGAAGTGTCATCAGCAAAAAGATCACATTGTACGTTCTTGCAAGTTAAATGAAGTGGCAAGTCATTGATGAATAGACAAAATAATAAGGGACCAAGCACGGATCCTTGAGGAACTCCATACTTTATATCTTTTAGAGAAGAGTAAGATCCATTCACTATAACTTTTTGTTTACGATCAGTTAGGTATGATCTAAAAAATGTAACTACCTCTGTACTATTCAAGTATTTCTGAATCTTTGTCATTAGAGTGGTGTGATCGATTAGGTCAAAGGCCTTTTTAAAGTCTAAGTAAACGACACCTGTTATATGGGATTTGTTCATACCCTGGAGCCATGCGTCAACGAGGCGCGTGAGTGCAGTGTGGCACGAGTGCTGGGGGCGAAATCCGGATTGAAAGGGGTGGAGGAGCTTGCGGTTTTCTAAGTAGGCAAGCAGGTGTTTGTGGACATGCCTTTCAGGCGGCTTTGATAGAACTGATATTAATGAAATCGGTCGATAGTTGTTAGGGTCAGAACGATCTTTAGTTTTTGGAAGTGGAATGACTTTAGCGTATTTTAGTTTGTTAGGGAAAGTATGTTGCTTGATACAAAGGTTGTAAATGTACGTAATAGACTCTACTATGTACGGCAGGGATAACTTAAGTATTTGCGGGCTGATGTCATCAGGCCCCGAAGACTTTTTATTTGGTAGTTTACTAATGAGCAAACCCACCTCATGAACTGCTAGCAAGGGAATTCTGAAGGGGTCTGTGTCCTCTGTTCTGTGTTTACAGAATTCAGAAAGCAAATTAGAACATTCAGACTTACTGCTATTAATTGAGGCATTTAGAGTTTCAGCGACTGAAAGAAAATGATTATTAAAAGTTTCTGCAGGAAGGCTGCTGGGAATAGTTGTTCAAGTGCCAGGGGAGCCTTTAGTTAGAGTGTTTAATAGGCGCCAGATAGTGGAAGTATCCTTACTGTCTTTCACTGTGTCACGGACTAACCTTTTCCTTGCCTCTCTGATCATGAGAGAGAGAGAGAGAGAGAGAGAGAGAGAGAGAGAGAGAGAGAGAGAGAGAGAGAGAGAGAGAGAGAGAGAGAGAGAGAGAGAGAGAGAGAGAGAGAGAGAACGAACGAACGAACGAATGAAACTTTATTTTCCAAGGATTGAGATATTGGGCGCGCAGGCCTTTCTTACAATCTGTCCTTGCTAAGCTACTTTTAAAAAAAAGGAACAGCAACCAAAACAACAAAAACTAACTAATAATAAAGGACACACACACGCATACACACACGCACACATACATATATATATATACATGTACTCGTGCAATATCCCTCCTACAATTTTCGGAGTTTTGTATGTAAACAGTACAGTCCTAAACACTCTCTCTCTCTCTCTCTCTCTCTCTCTCTCTCTCTCTCTCTCTCTCTCTCTCTCTCTCTCTCTCTCTCTCTCTCTCTCTCCCTCCCTCTCTCTCTCTCTCTCTCTCTCTCTCTCTCTCTTTCTCTCTCTCTCTATTTTATTTTGTAAATGTTAGCAACGGCAAGTTTGTAAAATGACGATTTGTTTCTATCAAAACTTGTTACCGTTGATAAATAAAGTTTCATCATCATCATCATCATCATCATCATCATCATCATCATCAAAGCAATATCCCTCCTACTATTTTTCGGAGTTTTGTATGTAAACAGTACAGTCCCAAACATTCTCTCTCTCTCTCTCTCTCTCTCTCTCTCTCTCTCTCTCTCTCTCTCTCTCTCTCTCTCTCTCTCTCTCTCTCTCTCTCTCTCTCCCCCTCTCTCTCCCCCTCTCTCTCTCTCTCTTACTTATGTATTCAAAAGAATGTATTCCCTACAGACCTCAAAGTTGCAAAAGTCGTTCCACTGCCAAAATCAAAAGATCGTACTGACCCTAACAATTATAGACCCATTTCTCTGCTGTCAGTATTATCTAAACCCCTCGAAAGGCATATACATAAACACCTGTCTGACTACTTAGAATCGCGAAAGTTGCTACATTCGTCTCAGTCAGGATTTCGCCCTCGGCACTCATGTCATACCGCTCTGAGCAGATTAACAGACACATGGCTTTCAAATATGAATAATTCGCAGCTGACAGGTGTAATTTATCTTGACTTTAAAAAGGCTTTCGACTTAGTGAACCATACAATATTGATTTCCAAACTTAAGCATTATCTTCGAAACGACATGGCTGTTTCCTTTTTTATGTCATACCTCGAAAAATAGTTTGCGCGTCTTAAAGTCAATGATCGTTTTAAGTTTGGAAAGTAAAAACAACTTTTCGGACAACTGTAACTGTTCTTACTGAACAGCCTGCCAGTGTGTACTCTTTAGAAACCATTTTGGACTGCTTTTACGTTAATGATGTAGTCCTACTACTATTGCTTTCAAAATGACTATGAAGTTATGTACTAGTTAAGTTATAATTAAGGTGGTGACTGTTTATGCCGGAGCGACTGTCTAATAGCCGGCGCTGTTCTTATGGCGACGGGCCCCCTGGTAGCAACTGTGAAAGTATTCGTCTTTTTTTGTGTGCGTATTTTTGTTATTTGTGTAACTAGTCTCAGCCAAGCAGAAAGTTTAAAAACATTATATTATGTGTTATAGAGATACTAAGATAAAACCGTTTTTAGTTTGCTTGTGTTAGGGAGGTTGAGGTCGGGTTGGGGCCTTTGGCGCCGGCCATTAGACGCCTTGGCGACGGGCTTTACCCGTCCCGAGCCATTGTCCATTTGTTTTAAAACTGTCGTGTGAGTGTGTGTGATTGCGAGTTGCACCTGAGGTGGCAAAAGGAATTTCTCTTTTTGAGATAATAAAGTACTCTTATTCTTATTCTTATTCTTATTTTCTCATATAGTATATGTGGTTATGCCAGCTTAGATCATCATCTATTATTACTCCAAGCAAGCGGTGTTGACTGACCTGCTCAATTGGGATGGAGTCCAAAGAAAGGTTGAGTGATGGAGGTTTGAGCTGATGTTTCTGGCGGGTTGTGATAAGCATGCTTTTTGTTTTTGTGGGATTTACAAGCATGCGATTTTCATTACACCACCGAGAGACTTCATGAAGACTCTCTTGAAAATTATTTGCAATTTCAGGCACAGTTTTACCAGCGGAATGTAATGTTGAGTCGTCGCAAACATGTCACACTCAGCCGCAGTACACGTTACATGTAACGGTAGATCGTTAACGAAGATACAGAACAGTAGTGGGCCTAAAATAGACCCCTGGGGCACTCCATACTCCACAAATTGTTCAGAAGAACATTTTCCATTGACGTAGACTGTTTGTGTTCTTTTTGTAAGATAGGAGTTCAGAAACGAAAGAGCCGAGGGGCTCTTTTTGTTTAAGTAGGTGGCAAGCTTTTTCAATAAGATGGTATGATCGATAAGATCAAACGCTTTTCTTAGATCCAAGAAGACAGCACCAGCCATTTTATTATCATTTATGCTGTTGACCCACGAATTCACTATTCGTGCGAGTGCAGTGTGGCATGAATGCTTGGGACGAAAACCTGACTGGTAATGATATAATAGGGACCTTTTTTCAAGAAATTCCAGAAGATGTTTGTGAACATGCTTTTCCAGAGGCTTCGAGAGAACTGATAGAAGGGAAATTGAGCGAAAGTTATTAATTTCATAAGAATCGTTTGCTTTAGGAACAGGCACAGAGAGAGAGAGAGAGAGAGAGAGAGAGAGAGAGAGAGAGAGAGAGAGAGAGAGGAGAGGGAGAGAGAGAGATGTGAGGTTTGGGATGTTTATGTAGGCAACAAAACCTGTTTTTGAGGGACAGCCTTATGAGAGATCACCTGTCAGTAATGTATATTATTTGAATGGATATAGGCATCTAAATGATGGTCTTTAATTACAGGTGAAACTCCATCAATACTTCTCTAGAAGACCTGTATTTTAAGACCACTTTCTGGCTCACGTGCGATGTTTTATGATAGCAAGTTACAGCCATTTTACTCTGCGATGTGCTGTAGCTGAAGATGATGATGGTGTGGTTCGCCCAGTCATCATTGCATGTGTGACAGACATCCAGATTGTACAAGAGGACTATCCGGCCTGGTGCTCTCATTTATAGATGTTTATATACCGTCATACGACTCAAACCGAAACAGCATGGAACAGCATAATTGCTGTGCAACCTCATTTCTTAGATTTAGTGCATTCTCTTGGGTCAGCGCGATCTTTCCTTCTGCACGTAGACTTTGTGTGCTGGTCTGGGACTTCCGAGCTTACGGCCTCGAGATGTAAGGTCCAGTATCACAAATCTGCACACTTACAACATCGCCGACACATTTCCAAGGCCAGTCAAATTTCATCTGCAAGAGGCATAGATTCTCATGAGCCCCTGCAGTCGCAAGGGTTCATGAGAATCGATGCCGCTTGCTGACAGTGTTCGACCGTATAATATATTACCATGCTTCATAGATGAAAGAAGACATTGGGATTAAGTTTGCGTGTAGACAAGAATTAATCTGACAACGAAATTAGTGTCAAGAAAAGACCAGTCAAAACGAGTACAACGTATATGCATCAGGGTGTTATATGAACATACTGTACTGATAAACAAGCGTTCAGCACAACATGCTTGCAGTCTTAAGGGTAAATTCAACCCCCTCTCCGTCCCCCCCCCCCCCCCGCCCACCCCCGTCCCCCACCCCTATCCCCCCCCCCCAAACTTTTGGAGGCGTTGTCAACCGACTATATACCAGTTTTAGAGATGGATTGATCATGATAATTCAAGGGTAGTGCCAGATGAGCGTGGCGCCTGAAGGCGCCAAGCTCATCTGGCACTTCCCTTGAATTATCATGATCAATCCATCTCCTGCTGCAGGTCCTGTGGCTACATGGGTTAAATATTTATAGCTTCCTTATTACTGTCTTGTTAAAATAATCGCATTGTTTGTTTTAATTCTTGGAGTGAAAATTACACAGAGCAACACTGCGACCACGATATTGGCTTGCAAACTGTCCTACGAGATGAAGTCCTTAACTGACAGAACAAAATAGCAAATTATTGCATTATCAATTAATATTTTAGTTTTGATACACTACTGTCCCGATGTCAGTAAAAAGCGCCAAATCCAACTTGCGAAGTGGTTTTTGGTTTCAGCTGACCCGGATTTGTGTTTGATATTTGGAATATATATAGGTGCTCTGAATTAGATTAAAATATTTCATTTAAACAAGAAGTGGTTATTCGTATACAGCGCTTTAACACATTCTGCCCCAGGAACGACATCCCCCTACATTGAAGTTGTCATCTGAAGAAATAATATTGTAATTCTAGAGACATATCGCGCATGATAGTTCAAGGATGGTGCCAGAATAGCTTGGCGCCTATGGGCGCCAAACTATTCTGGCACCAACCTTGAACTATCATGCTCGAGCCACGTCTTGCTGTGGTGTGTCGGGGCTGAATGAGTTAAAGAAACACACCATAACTTCAAATTACCTCATCGTGAAATGTACTTGCCCAGCGACCAACACTCTTTATATGTCCTTATAGGAAACAAAATAAAAACACAGTAACCAGTACTCGATGAGTACGAGAACCCACTTAAAAACCCTTTCGGTTTCCCAAATTCTTTTACAATTTGGATAAATAATTGAATCACATGAATGGATTAAAATCGATGTATATTTTAACTACACACATATTTTTGTCTACCGTATTGAAAATACGGTAGACTTTAAGATGGGGCTGGTCGGAGCACGTTCCGTAGCATGCAAATGACGAACATAGGCGGGCACAGATCAGACTCTGACAGTGAAGTAACACGACAAAAATTACGTCTTGCCTTCTTGCCTAGCTACGCTAACCGAGATGTTGAACGTACATTTGTCGGGAAGCACCGTGTGTGTGTGTGTGTGTGTGTGTGTGTGTGTGTGTGTGTGTGTGTGTGTGTGTGTGTGTGTGTGTGTGTGTGTGTGTGTGTGTGTGTGTGTGTGTGTGTGTGTGTGTGTGTGTAGACACGAGTATCTCCGGTGTTTCTGTACGTATAATTATGTCTGAAACATTAGGAAATGCTTTGATCGAGATGTATTTCGGAGAGCCTCCGAGCATAATCAAATTGGATGACTCGTTTAAGAGAAAAAATTGCCGTTTATGTAAAGTCGGTTGACCCATATTTGAGTCCGTACTTTCAATTCACTTGGAATTTTGGAAATAGCAAGATGAGATATACACATTAGATGAGTTCGTAATCCACCATTGTACCTCTTCAACTTTTTGAATAAAAATTAATTCATTTTTGCAAGTTTCGGAGCCACTATATACTCCCATCAAACAGTGAACTCTGGAAGAGGCTGTGTGGAATAAAACAGTGAGCCCTGGAATAGGCTGCATGCCTATCGGATGAGTGACGTGAAACATCAAATTCGTCACTGTGTACACGGCGTCGTGAGACTAGCGATGCCATGACGTCAAGCTTATACTGACGTCATTTTGCTGCTCGTGTTATTCTTCTTCAGAATTCCTGTAGCTACACGAGTCCACAGGGTGTACTAATGGCGGGAAGCGCCTTGTGTCCGTCTTTATTTGTGTGCGCCGGCGTGTGTGTTGATCAAAGGTTGGCTTAGAGAGGAGTGAAATGGATGGGAAGGATAAGCTTAAAAATATGAACAATTCTGAATGTTCCCACAAGAAAAACGCGTGTGAGCTCCAAACAATACGGTAGACTTTTGGATGAAATCCTCATATTGTTCATTGCTTGACATAAACCACCCTGCGATGTCACTGCTCAATGGAAAGAGAGTTATTCCATGTTGATAAGATTTTTGCCCACAGTGTGTTGAGACTGGTCTTTCCAAAGGTACTAAAGTTTTGGTCTTCATTGCCGTCGTCAGCGAACGAAAAGTCCGCGATTAAAGGATGACAATGGTAACGTACATGCGAGTTATCACGAATATGAGTTATTTCAAGTGTGCATCGTTCGGACGTGTTAAAGAGTAAAATTGGAGTGCCCTTAATTTTGTTATACTATATAAATATTTAGGCGTACATGTGCGGGCTGAACAATCGCCCTAAACGTGTGCGACCTTGACCTTTTTATGAAATACTCTTATTTACTACCCCCTAAAGAGACATTATGTGCGGCAACAGTCGCTTAACATCATCTTACATGGTTTACGTGCTTATTTACACATGTATCTATTTTCGATCTTGTCTATGTCCTTGACCTTATCCACATTTGACCTTGACCTTCAGTCATGCAGTGCTGTCATCACCATGGCGCTGATTAAGGCACATTTTTAGCGACTGGCTTTTTTGAATCACTGCAGCAGTCTTGAGATTGAGGTATAGTAAAAGTTTGTATTAACACGTTCTGCCTGAGGACCGACATCTCCCAATTTTGAAGATGTTCTCTAAAGGACTGTATTACAATTCTACAGGCAGGTCGATTAATGTTTTGCTGTGGTGTGTCGGGACTGAATGAGTTAAGAATTTATGGAGCATTTTCTTTTTGCAAAGTGTATTATCAGCTGTTTCAACTGTTAGGAAATAGAGAAAAAAAAACCAACATTTTTTTCTTCAATTTATAAAAAGAAGCAGACAGGCAGCTGGATCTCTAAATTTGCGAGACTGAAATGATAAAACAAAACAAATATTTTTAACACGAATCAAAAAGTCTATGAATAATAAATTACTTATTGTGTTTGATGTTTGTTGAAACATCAAAATAATTTGCAATCTTGAATTGTCTTAACAATAACTTTCTTCTACAGAAAGGCTCGTGTAATGCATATATATTTATCAAGAAAGCCTTTTTTTCTCCCTTCCTATTCAGTTATATCTTGAACCGCTCGGAGATTACTCAGAACCGAGGTAGTCGCTACAGCTCCAAAAACACATGGCCCCACG
>BTPG01000003.1:185055141-185075141 GCA_036245525.1 Semisulcospira habei
CTGTTCTTCACGCAGGGAGTTCTATGAGAGTTTCTCTTGTTGCGCTCAAAATGCAGTGGAAAACTTCTGCCCACTCACATGGATTGTGAAAAGAAAGGTAGATAGGTCTAATGAGCCAATGCAACTGCCATAACTTGTTGTACTGGCAAACCGTGCTTTCGCGATCAGAGCCTGCCATGGAACAGTTCACAACTATGCATTCGCTCTCTCGCACAGTACACCCGGGTTTGTTTTTGTATTACAATTTATAGATTGGCATTTATATTTATTAACGTGGTTTGGATTAGAAATTACAGATTAAATTATTCCAGACCACTAGTCGACATGTGTGCCAAGAATAGGCTCCTAGGACCGTGTTTGTTCGAGAGTAAGCATCACAAATAATGGCAGAAATACTCCAACTCTTCCTGCCATTATATAAGTACCAAACTAGGATAAGTGTAGCCATCATGTTCCTACCGTGCGCGGGCCGACGGCGACCGACGAGGGCCCGATGGCCTTTTGCGCATTGGGTCATGACTTCAAGTGTCGTTTTAAGGTTGATAGTGTTTTAATCTTGATCGACATCTTCCAGGTGGAAATTTTGGTTCCGTGTCGTAGGTATGAAGATGCTGGTGATGCTTTTCCTGTGGGGTGTTTAATCGCGTACTGTACAAACACGGACCTTCTAAATTTACCCGACTGCAGCAAGGAAGCCTTGCACAGGTCGCCACTTATGAGAGTTTAAATGTAAGTGAGCAGTGTGTATGTGCGAATGTAGCTCTTTAGCATTAACCCGTTCAGTGCCGAGAAAAATTTCAAACACATCCAATTGCAAGAGGTATAGATCCTCTTTACTCACATCAAAGAACTTTTCACCACACTCACTCAAATTTCCTTCTGAAATGACACATCCGAAATGCTCAATTTTGTTTTGCATTTTCCAAACTAAATGAAGAAAATATCCGTCGATTCACTCATAGCCAAGCCAATGTGCAGAGAGACCGGTCTGCGTGTGGGTTCACACTCACAAAATATGCACTAATTTCTTTTTTCAACTTGCGTAATATGTAGTTCATTAAGTCATTAGATTTCTGGAATACGTATGCAGAACATGTCATAAAACAAGTATTCCGACATAAATGTCTTTTCTTTTGTAATTCGAAACGGTTATTAATGAAAGTGGAAAGTCTACAGAAAACGTGCAAGCAGCACGACACAAATTTTATGTATGTGCTGAACTGAGACCTTCGGCTTTCACACAAATCAAATTCAGGTCAAAAGAAGGTTCCACAGAGACAGCCGATGCAATATTGTATGGGAGGACTAATGGTTCCAGTGTGTGTACTTCGTTAGTCGGTTAAGTTATGCGCCTATCCGAGTCAACGGTGTGGAGACAAAGAACATACGGCAAACAGCAGAGCTATCGAACCGCCTTAAGTAAACTAATATTGCAGGTTGTGTAACGAAATTGTGCTTAAAGTACCTTTCGCATCTCAACCGCCATGTGTGACCACAGGCATGGGGAGGGGGGTCTGGGCTGGAGAGGGGAGAGGGCTGGGGGGGGGGGCGGGGGTTAGATGGGGGGGGGGGTCAGAGGGGGGGGGGGTCGGGAATACTTTTATTACGCGAGTCGTGAGCTCCTTGGTGTGGAATAAACGAAGAGAGCGCGAAAAACACGGTCTGCGTCAGATGGCAGTGATACGTATAATTGCTTAATTCATCCTTACGACAACATATTTAATGCTACGACTAAATAGTTTATCCTAGAACAAATTCGACTTAATCCTAGGACAAATTCGAGTTACTCCAATGACAAATTACTAATTCCAGCCAATCAGACTTGATGCCTCGCACAAAATCGTCCAATGAATGAACGTATTTTCGACCAATCACCGCGTGTCACGTCACATGGTACGATTCCTGCTGTCTGTTTGGATGGAATTAGTCTGAAGAATAATTATTCATTAATAGGATTAAATCGAATTTCTCCTAGGATACATTATTTAGTCCTAGTTATCAAATATTTTAAGGATAACTTAATCAGTAATAGGTGGGACGGCCTGCCATAGATGAGGGTTAACTTATTCTGCCCGCGACACACCACAGCAAGATATGGCTCGACCATGATACTTGAAGGGTTGTGGCAGAATAGCTTGGCGCCTATAGGCGCCATGCTATCTGCCACCACCTTTCAACTATCACGGTCGATCTGTTTCCTGAGTCATGCAGTCCTCAGAGGATAACTCCAAAATGCGGGTATTTCGTACCTCGGGCACAATGCGTTAATATGGTCAATAAAAGATACTGTACTAGGCAGAAAATGCTTTAAAAGTTGTATTGTTGGTCACTGCACCCTGATTTGAAAGTATATGTGTTGTGTTCATCAATTACCCTGTCAGTAAAGGCCATCCCCAGGCCAAAGTTCCTCTGGCCAATGTCAGCTATAGTTGGCCCGCGCACGGCCGTGTGCAGGCCAACTGCGGCCGAAGTCGGCCCGATGATCTTTTGCGCACTGGCTAGTAATCCAAAGGTTCGCCTTCGCACAGTTGCAAAAGGTCATCTGGCTCGCCTGCTTGACTGGTCGATGATTATATAGCCAAGTAGAGCATTTGGCTGTGGCTCTGAAGCGGTTCCAAACCGATACTCATCGCGCACACACACACACACACACACACACACACACACACACACACACACACACACACACACACACACACACACACACACACACACACACACGCACACACACACACGCACGCACACACACACATACACACACATAAAAGGCAACAAAAAATAGTGGGCGTCCCAACAACCTGACATGCGGCCTCCGGGGAGGCATTGACCATTCCCAGGCTTTAGTAATGCATAAATTGCGTCGCGCAAAAGAATTAGAATTGTCACATATATTGATGAGATATGCTCTGTGTACCGCAGCGAGTACAAAGATATCGAGTAATAGCCCTGATAATTCGACAGACGTCATTCCCCACGGCAACGATAAACATCCAAAGATGAGAGATATAGATCCCTATAAGGCGGGAGCACTTCAGGACCCACACATCAAAATACACAAATCTGCTTCCATTTTTCGTCATTATCCATGATCTAATTACGAGTAGAAATCACTGACTTTTTCTTTCTCAGACGAAATCTGCGCGTTCAGTCTATAGTCCGAAACTCAGTCGTCTGCCAATTACAATTTTTTTGGGGTCTGAACACCGCAATCAGCCGCAAACTGAAAAACGCGAGGTAAAGTTTTGTTTCGGACTAGGTACAAAAATTACATTGAGCCACAATTTGCTTAATATAGTGACGATAACCGACAGATATGATTACTTGTCCCAAATCAAAATGTCCTCGTCTGATGACTCGGACAATTTGATTCGGGTCTAGTAAACACATCTGCCGGTTATCGGCACTATATGAAGCCAAATGTGGCTCAATGTAATATAATAACCCAGGGCGGGCTTTGACTCCTACAATTCGTTAATACAACCGGTTCTGAACGTCGTCTTACCTCAATTGAGATTGTCTACCCTTTTGTTTGCAAAGCACGTTAGCAGACACTCGTAAAAAAGAGCATTTCTGCTGCCCCTGAGACTCGTCGGTGGGACCCACCTACGTGGAAAGAAAAAAGAGCAGAAACGCATTTCATTTTATGACATTCAAACATTGTAACTTATCGTATGTTATCCATTTTGTGAAGCAATATTGCAAGACATACTAAACAGATTTTAAAAGCAAATAGTGCAAACATACATTCGCCCACAGTGTTAAACCTAACCCCTTCATTTCCAGTTGACACAAATTCTGTTGTAAAAAATATTGAAAACTGTGCAAATGTAACACCGAACAATCCCTTCCTACGAACATGTGTTGATATGAATGTGTCAGCAAGAGGCAACAAAGCTCATGAGCCCCAGCCCCTGCGGGGACACGTAATATTTTGTGCATCTTGCAGTTGGTTGGTCTTCCCTGTTTGTGTGTGTGTGTGTGTGTGTGTGTGTGTGTGTGTGTGTGTGTGTGTGTGTGTGTGTGTGTGTGTGTGTGTGTGTTGTTTATTTTCATTTTTTTCCTGCAGTGAAGAGGCAATAAGTGGCAGATGACTTTCAGAAGCTGCTGAATGGAATCAGCGCAAAAAATGGCCTAGTCTGGCTTCTTAACTCATTTGCGGCCAGCCGCAAATGAGTTAATCTATGTGCAAGAGCTCGCATACTGTAAAAATCATCGCGACAAAAACCGTTACAGACAGACAAAAGGCGAAATTTGGATCGATAGCACCATTCGCTGCACTGTCTGACAAAAAAAAATACATTTTATTCTTCTTTCCTTTTTGTGCGAAAATTTGATACAAGTAAAATTGACGTTTTTTTTTTTATCAAGGACTCCATTAGCAGCCTACGTTTTAGTCTGTTATTTCTGTCTGAAAAAAAGATAGATTTTTTTTCTGTTTTCTCTTTATTCGCTGTTTCGTTTCCGTCTCAAAAGTTGGTACGAACTGTGACCCTGCTATTCTAACCGGTCTGTCTAGCCCACTGCCAGTTAAAACCATTGGATGTTGCGCTTTCATTTCCACTACAGCAGACGGATCGACCGTGATAGGTCACGGGTAGTTTCTTACAAATTTCGCGCTTGACTAACAATGATCGAGTCGTATCCAGTAAGTCACCTGTGACCGATGAACATTCGTTGTATGTGTTCACGAATGTGTCCTTAGGTTACACTACTGACATTGGAAAGTAAAGGGTTTCAGGCTGATTAACGTTATCATTTTGAAGTGCGTTTGTTGAACTTATTTCTGCAGGAATCACCTCGCAATTTCTTTCCGACAGCCGAAAGGTAACCATATTTGTTCGTGAACCGTCAATCTGACACTGAGTGTGTTAGAACACTGTCGTGGGTATTACAGCCAGATGAGTGCGTCAGCCTGAGGACATCAATAGGGCCAAAATCTTCCAGCATGAGGCGTAGATTCTCAAGAGCCCCTGCTGCTGCAGAGGTTCGTGAGAAACTAGGCCTCATGCAGGTGAGATGGGCCAACTTCTGGACCGTGTACTCAAACATATCCGACTGCCCAGTTGTTCTCAGGGTTCGATCGATGCGAATCCATTAATGGTTCTGCGTATGCTATTCTGTGATTTTGGACCTTACAGTCTTCAGTCTTAAGGTCTAAAATCACAGACCAGCACACGCTGTCCCATCTGAAACGCTGGCTGTTTGCAAGTCATTCATCATACCAAGCCCGCGCCGACCAATCAGAACAGCAGATTATAGTGGTATATGACGTACAGTCTCTACGATTGGCTGATTGCTTTTCGTCGACGTTTGTCTCCGGTGGAGCGTTTCCCTCCGTCTGCATGTTAAGTCTCACAAGACATACACATGATACAGCCAACAAAGGATTTAAACATTGAGGTGTGTTTGAGTGTAAACCGTTTACTTTAGTGATAAGTCGGAAAATAGCTGCAAAGTCGCTGAGAAAATAACACGGCATGCAAGGCTGACGTAAAAACGTGAACTAGATTAATTAGGATTCATGTGAGTATTACGTTTGGAAAATAAGTCTGTGATACATTGAATCTCCACTATAAAGTGATAACATCTGACGTTTCACGTGTCTTAGATAATGGTTTAAGCAGAAGAAAAGATAAGCGCTATGGTACTTGTGGATTGTTGTCATACGACTCTGTGAAAACAAGAAAACAAAAATACTTGTGCTTGTGTTCTTGTGCTTCATTTGGTTGGAAGGTTGAGGCCATTTATTTTCTGTGGAAAAGTGACAAATAAGGAAGCGCCAGAATGAGTAGAAAGGAAACAAACCAAACCCTAAATACTACACTATAAGTGCACAGCTTCGATTACACTATAATATCAGCTGTCAACACAAACAGTGTACACTCATTGCTTTCCAAGATGACAGCATAATCGAAATTATTGACTAAAAGATTACATTTGTGCTTTAGAAAGTTGCCGTATCTAGCACTTGGACAGTGTGACAACATGAATCCACTTCAAAGCCATTTTAACACCTTGAATGTCAGGATACAACAAGAACCACGCAGAAGGCAAGAAGCATGTATCTTAATGAGCCCCCGCAAACGCGGGGGCTCATGAAGATTCATGCCTCTTGTCGGATTTATTCCTATTGTCAGAGGGCTGGCGATGATGTCTGAAGGTAGACAATAGTGAATCTGCAGTAGCTTCAGACATCATCGCCAGCCCTCTGAGAGTTAAACCCTTGACTGCTGATGATATCTGTCGCCGGAAAAGACGCGTAGTTAATCTTCTTTTCCGCCGAACGGTAGAGTCAGTGTCAGTTACGATAATTAGTTATTGGGGCATAATGCCGAGCAAGCAACTAAGGTCATCTACCGCCAACTAAAGACATCTCATGGCGTAGCAGGAGTCAAGGGGTTAAAGGTTAACTCTTTCGAGACGTGCCGCATCCGGATTCGCGGCTTTACGCCGCGAATCCGGATGCGGCACGTCTCGAAAGAGTTAATACTTTTCGTGATTCAGGCTACAGTAAATTATTTCCAATTACAGGTGAAGAACAATCTGAGATTCAGGTCAGCTTAGGACTATACACCCTCAAGAGATTTACATTTCGTCTAGGAAAGGAAATCAGAATGGTGTCCGTATTGGGGACAGATACGCCGATGATGGTCACGGTCGTCCTCTTCACAACGTTTTTCTCTACACTCACAATCACCGCTGGTGAGGCCCTCTATCAGACGTTTCACGGTGTAGACCTTCAGAGCCCATGTCTGGAGCGTAAAGATGGAGTTCTTTTTGTGGGCGCATGCGCCCTGCTGTGTTCCCGAATGGCGGGCTGTCGGGCAGGTTCCCACAACTCCCAGACGAAGACGTGTTGCCTGAGTAGCGTGTTCGCCTACGAAGACGGTGTAATCTACGTGGAAGACAAAAACAGCTACTATTTCCAGATCCCCACAGGTGAGTAATATAATTGACATTTACACTAAACTTCGGATATAACAATCGCCAGGGAATCTAACTGTTCTTGTTGTTATGTCCGAAGTTTAGTATAAGCAAAGTAATTTACGTAGAAAAAGCGATGTGGAGAACTCTGAAAAAGTGTTATGTCTTTTTTTATATTATATCTGGCCTTGTTATAAGCAAAGAAGACGGTATTTGTCTCTTGAACCAACTGCGGTTCGACCGTAATTTATGGATAGATGACAAACACGCCTTCTGAAAGAAATATTGTCAACCCCTTCACTGCTAGTGGACGCATATCGCGTTCTTGAAATCATCGTCAGTTCAGAGTGACAGATCACACGCCGTGAAAGGAACACAACTACAAAGCGGTTTCAGCAAGAGGTAAAGATCATGATAAGCCCCCGCAACTGCGGGGGCTCATGAGGATCTATACCTCTTGCAGTCGAGTAGAGTTCAATTTTCCTCGGCAATGAAGAGGCTGACCACATGTTTATCACAACATCCTATAATGAAACCCATAGGTGAGTGTCTCTTGTATACTGCAATTGACAAAGGATTACCATGCGTATCTTCGCCCCAAGAGTTCTTGTGTTTGTTTGGTTTTTGTTTTGTTTTGTTTTGCTTTTTTTTTTTTTTGCTGTGATCCGGGGGTCAAGGGGTCAACTCATTCGAGACGAGTCGCATCTGGATACGCGGCTTTACGTCCGTATCCCAATGCAGTCCGTTTCGAGTGCCGCCGTGAGACGGCCTTAGTCGCCTGCTCGGCGTTAAACCCAAATAATTTACTAACTAACCGTTTCGAGTGCGCTAACATGCTCTTTATTTTGAAGGGACGTATTCTCTGTTTCATAGTATGGAGAGGAAGAGGGTTGTGCGTTCAAACCCCCGCTGGTTTAATGATGATGATGATGATAATAATAATAATAATAATAATAATAATAATAATAATAATAATAATAATAATAATAATAATAATAATAATAATAATAATAATGATGATGATGATGATGATGATGATGATGATGATGATGATGATGATGATGATGATGATGATGATAATAATAATAATAATTATAAATAGCTCTTAAAAAGCGCATATCTCCAGAAGAAGAACACCCAGTAAGCAAAGGTCCTCTGCCCCACGTCGGCCGCAGTGGGTCCGCGCACGACCGTGCGCGGGCTTACTGCGGCCTTCGTGGGGCCGAAGACGTTTTGCTACAGGGGTACTGGACTCAATGCGCATGCACAAAAGCACACACTCTCTCAGGCACACGCACAATCATACACTACTTTAACTCATTCGAGACGTGCCGCCTCCGGATACGCGGCATAAGCATATCCCTTCAACACCTTGCGTCCACTTCCCTGTCTAGAATCTGAATGAAAGAAGTCAGTTAACGGTTTGCTGGGAGAAACTGTGTGCTATGTACTGAAGGCGTGACTCCAAAAAATGTTTTCAAGTGCATTTGGAACTGGGACAGTATGGGCAGATTCCACAGTTCGATTGGCAGCGAGTTCCAGACACCTAGGGCTAAACAAGTGAATGAACGCTCACCGGCAGTCTTCAGATTAGTGATTTTTAAAACTGTGTACGGACGCTATTCGGTGCCCTCTCTAGGAAATCACCTTCGTGGTGGCAAAAGGCGTTTAAGCCCCACATGACTGAGGGTTTTAACAGAAAAAAATCTTTTTTTAAACTGTTTTTTTTCTTCTTTCAGATCGTGTGCAATACGGAGAATGGACTCTTGTGTTCAGAGCTCTGGGCGGTTCGGGACTCAATGTCTACAATAAGTGGTTACAGACAGGTTACCATGACGACCATACACTAGGCAACACTGGCATTAAGCTCGGTTGTTTGACCTTGAACGGGTCAAGGTCGTGTGACAGACACTTCAGAAGCGCTGTGCTGGACCAGTGGGTTTCTTATAACGTTACTGAGGTACAGTATTTGGCATTGTTTGTTTGCTCTCTTGCCCCACCTCAATGTATCTGTAAAAACCCAGACAAACAAGTTGGGACCCCAGCCCAGAGTTGTTTCTATTTTCAAGCTTATCCTTCTGATCCATCTCCTTCTACTCTAACCCACCACACACACTGACACACAGAAATAAAGACGGACACACATCAATTCCCGCCATTCGTAATTTCTGTGGTCTGGCGTAGCGATAGCTTTTTTTTGTAAAGAAGAATGATATCAGAAGCAGCGAAATGACGTCACTTCAAGCTTCACGTCATGGCATCATTAGTCCCAAGACGCCGTGTTCATAGTAACAACTCGATGTTATATGTCACTCATTACAGTACTACGGGGCGGTCTGTGGCGCAGTGGTTAATGCGCCTGCCACCAATGCTAAAGGTGCGAGGTTCGATTACGGGTTCCGGCGTCGGATTTTTCTCCTCTAGTAGGTGTCACCGTTTAATTCGGGCGGACCGTCGGGGGTTCTTTCTCCGGGTACTCCGGTTCTTCCTCCCCCTCCACTTTGGTATCAGCTTCAGCCCACTTAATCAAATTTCAAATACAAACGATTTTGAATTTCCAAAAACTTCAGTAGCTCGCTTGAGCTTGCCCTTAGCACCACGTGAATGTTCTGTGTTTATGTACAGTGTGTGAGTGAATGCGCGTGATTCACGTGAGCGTGCTTGTTGGGTTCAGTTCGCGGCGGCGCTTTGAGCCGATTTTCAATTGGGATAAAGCGCCTATTTAATGCGCTTATTATTATTATTATTACTAACATTTACGTATTAGAGAATTGAACTTTGCAATTTTCTTGCTGATTTTTACACCTAGGGCTTACAGGTTACAATTTGACCTAATCCTACCCCAGAGCCGGGACAAACAGCAGGCTTATGCAAACAGTGTTTACGAAAATTCATTCGGGTATTAATAAGAAGATAGTATTTTTTTTTCATAAAAGAAAAATAAAAATTATGTTAGCTGTTTAAAAATATCTCCTAAAAATTGGTGCAGAAAATTAGTTGATTTTCACACCTCAGCTAGGGCTTACAGGTCAAAATTGACCTAATCGTACCCGACAGCCAAGACAAACTGTAGGCTTATGTAAATATCGTATATGAAAAGTCATGCGAGTATTATTGTGAAGGTTCTTTTTTTTTTAAAAGATTCAATTGTTTTAAGATTAATCCCAAATAATTCGTGAAATTATTCCAAATCGTGAAAAAAATAAAACATTTCCCAAAATATTTAACTATCACTCAAAAGCTAAAGAGCTACAATTCTGGTTAACGGACTGATTCAATATCTCCCTTTTATCCAGCTATACGCAAAATATATAGTAAAAATAATAAAAATTACAGACTCCAATGTGGATCAACCTGTTTCTGTGAAACGGCCATTTTCTCGACAATGAGCATCTTAATCAAAAAAATTAAAAAAAAAACTGCCTCGAGATTATTCTATTAGGGACAATATCCTGAAAGTTCAAGCTTTTCGTACTCAAACCCGGGCTGTAGTCGCTATCACACACACACACACACACACACACACACACACACACACACACACACACACACACACACACACACACACACACACACACACACACACACACATACAAATGGCGCTTGGCGCCAAAAAGACGTTCTCCAGCAAGGTTTGCGTAGCTAGACGTGACGTCATTTTCATATTGTTACTTCTTTGCCAGAATTTTCTGCCCTGAACGCCAAAAACGCCATGTAGATGCTCCATAATGTTCTCCGACGACCCCATTTCAAAATTGTTCCTATTTTTAAATAAGAACAAACAAAAAAAAACAAAAACAAAGGCGACTGTCAAGCGTGGAAAATGCAAAGACAATCATAACATAGAAAGAAAAACGCAAAAAAAGGACATTTACAACACGATTGTTTTCGGGTTAAAGCACTTTTTCTGATTAGACATACGGACAGGAAAATTATGCAATGTGCTGCTTGCCTTGCTTAGTAGGCGAGATGTATATACACTGACGAGCAATAGAAATGCGTCATCATTGGAATCATCGAAAACACTTCTTTCGGTATACATCTCGTCTACTAAAATGATAAGTAGTAGAATTCGCATGCTTGTAAATGTGACTATGATCATGCAGTTGTCAATACTGGTGAGTTTTGCAACGAATGACTCCCAACAACGAGTTAGAGCGAAATCCCGGCAGATAACCATAAACATAAACAACACTCCAACCATTTCCAAGAAGCATAGATCCTCATGAGCCCCCTGGACCAGAAGGATCCATGCCTCTTGGAGATGTTTGGAGTGTTGTCTATGTTATTGTTCATGCAGCAACGAATTAGAGAAAAATCCCGGCGGAATACCACGTTGAACCATAAGCATAGATAACACTCCAACCGTCTCCAAGAGGCATAGATCCTCATAAGCCCCCCCCTGGACTCATGAGGATCTATGCCTCTTGGATATGTTTGGAGTGCTGTCCATGCTTATTGTTTACATTGGTTAGACCCGCAACGAACGAGAGCGAAATCCCGGCTAATAACCAGGTTGTACCAAGACAACACTCCAACCATCCCCAAGAGGCATAGATCCTCATGAGTCCCCTGGGCTCGTGAGGATCTTTGCGTCTTGGAGATGTCTGGAGTGTTGTCTACGCTTTTTGTTAACTTTGGTTACCCGCTTTGATTTCGAGCTCGTTCCTTGTTATTAGTATTTCGTTGCAAACGAAACACCATTACTGTCTCATCCATCCGTCGACAGGTTCGTCTCAGCCTATACGCGAATGCGAGTGAGGTCCTGCGACTCGTCTTCAATGGTACGGGATCAAGCGTATCCTCATGGCTCCAGCTCAACAGAGTTCTTCTGTCACCTTGGACTGACCTGTTGCCCAACAACACGTACAATTCTTTCAGCATAGCCGGGTAGGCATTCCTGTGCATTGCTCTGAAGTCATGCCCGTTTGCTCAGTATTTACAAATTTCCCATAATTATATTGTAAAGTAGTTAAACAATTTCAAACACACGCACGAAAGCTCACACACACACACACACACACACACACACACACACACACACACACACACACACACACACACACACAAACACAAAACACACACATACACACACAACACACACACACACACACACACACACACACACACACATAGGCGGATCAAGGGGGGGGGGTGGAATGCATGTGTAAAAACTCGCCAAAATATTAAACGTGGAGAAGTGGGGGGGGGGGGGGGGGGGCAAACACCCCAAAAGGGACTTTGTTATAGCATTCTACAAAATGTTGGGTCGGCGGTGAGGGGGGTGGGGGCGGAACCCCTGAAACCCCCTTTCCCCCCCCCCCCAACATCCGCCGCTGCACACACACACACACACACACACACACACACACACACACACACACACACACACACACACACACACACACACACACACACAAACTAAACACGATCCTTAAAGACACACAACTGTAGTACGGGGACTCGTGTTCTAAAGTCAAATCGGTGTGTTCAATATTTGAAAATTTCTTATAATATTGTAAAGTATGCACAATTGCTCACAACAACAACAACAACAACAACAACAAAACTGTAAACGGCCCGACTGCCAGAGACACAGATCGCCACTGCGGGGGCTCGTTAGGATCTCCCCAGTATATCTCTAACTGACACCAGTTTGTATCCACTTCCGTGGACGGCTGCAGGGCTCTATGGCGTGGCATTAAAAACCATTTCACAAGCAGGCTCTGCTGCTTTTGGCCGTGAATTGGATAACTTTCCAACTGCAAACATGTATATGCGCTCAATTATTATTTTAAATGTTGTCCTATTTACATCAGCGTTACTTACATACCCGAAAAGGAGTGATTTTTTACAACGTTTTAATTTGAAGCAAATGTTCAAGGGCAGTGCCTGATAAGCGTGGCGTCTGCCAAGCCTATCATGCACGACCCTTAGGATGTCCATTACGATCGATTTCCAGCATTTGTTCGCTTTCTGCTTTTCTTCCACGTCATCGGCAAGAACTCACATCTGCACTGTGATTTAGGCAAAAGATCCCCAGCCGTCCATGGAAAGTGGATACAAATTAATGTCAGCAAGTCATTGATTTTTATGAGCCCTCGCAACTGCGGGGGCTCATGTCGATCTATGTCTCTTGCAAGTGTATCGCGTTCAGTTCTGAATTATCCCTGATTTGGCAAAAAAAAAACATTTGTCTATTTTGTGAAAAGCGAGAATTTCATTGTAATATAATTAAATGTGGTTTTCATCACACATGATGGACTTGCTGTCTTTTGCCTGTCCATGGCAGACATTAGGAAGACTTAGAAGACAAACAAATTGCGCTTCGTTAGCCTATTTCGTTAGTGACGTCACCAGACCGTGTGTACTTCCTTACGAACTCGTACGATTTCGGTCGTAAATCTTCGTCAGATCAGCAGTTTTCACGAAACGACTTTCGCAGGTTGACAATGTCTAAATATCCTTCGTGTAACAACATATTGTGTAAGATTCAAGCGGAAGGGTCACTTTTAGGAATTGATTCTGTCAAAAATTATATCTAAAGTGCCACTGCTTATATGCTTTCTTGTCAGTTTTCTGAACCCCACTTTCATCGGCTCTCGCGGCGAGGCCTACAATTAGCGGTCATCGCTTCGAGACGGCTGCGTCGATTCACTTTGACTGTCGCTGTTTACGCACCCAACACATACAAATTTATTTGGAATGGCTCCTAATTCGCTTCTATTGTGTGCGAAGGCACACATAACTTATTTGTTTTGTTTGTTGTTTTTGGATACAAGCAGTGGGTAGAAATCGACAGCGATACCCGATGTTGCTACGTGTAGCGCGCGTGCCCGTGAAGAGTTTACCTTACGTTACATCTTTCGCTAGCCATCGAAGCCGCATCAGCGGTTCACGTAGCCGGTTTCGTAACGTAAGACCAAAACGAAACGAAGTTGATTGGTCGTTCTAAGTCTCCCTATTCGCTGACTTTCTTGTCATTTTTCGCAGGATACAGGGGCATCTTCGTAGTTTCTTCATAAATCGAAACTACGGTGGTTGCGCAGCTGACCGTGGTTGGCTCTGTGTGACAGAGCCTCTCGGCAGTTCCCGCGGACCTTGCGGCTGGGAAAACTACAAGCAGCCTGCTTTTCTCTACAGCAAGAATGACACAAGCATCACGTGGCAAGAGCGAGAAGACAGTAAGTGTGTGTGTGTGTGTGTGTGTGTGTGTGTGTGTGTGTGTGTGTGTGTGTGTGTGTGATGGTGTGTGTGTGTGTGTGTGTGTGTGTGTGTGTGTGTGTGTGTGTGTGTGTGTGTGTGTGTGTGTGTGTGTGGTGTGCGGGTGTGTTAAAATCAATAAAACATCAAACCAACCAACCAACCAGCCAACCTAACAAACAACCAACTAACACTAAAACAAGCAGATAAACATCCACAGAAATATCTTTGCTCACCTACTCCCTCCTTCCCTCCTTCACTCTCTCACTCACTCATTCGCTCACTCGTTCACATTCACACTCACTTAATCACCCATCCATCCATCCATCCGTCCGTCAGTCCATCCATCATCCATCCATCCATCCATCCATCCATCCATCCATCAATGTTTTGTTGTTGTTGTTGTTTTCAGAAAGGGGTGTGGCGGATGTCTTGGCTGTCTTCGTCAAATAGACGTTGTTCGGGCAACAGTACTCTGTCAAAACTTCACGCGTTTTCACAAAAACAGTGGATAAAAACAGGGACAAACAAGCGATATCGTATGTTTGTCCGGGCTTTTAATCCACTGATTGCGTCAGAAGACGCGCAGCTTTGACCTACTTCTTATTTCCGCAAAACCTTTGTAGACGTTGTTTGAACACATCTACAGACGTTAACAGTTCGAAAATCTGAATAATGAAATCTGAAAAATATAAAAATTGCCCGCGTTTAGATTAAAACGGTGGATTTAAAACCCGGACAAACATGCGATATTGAATCTACTGTTTGCGTCCAAAACGAGCAATTGTTCACGTACAACTCTTTTGGACCAGAGCTGGCGACGTGTGACAAATTCGTGATTGTGTGGAAAATAGATCGAACATGAGGATGATGTTAGTGACAGAATGACTCAGCACCGGAAAAAAGTTGGTTGGTTAGTTAGGGTTTAACGTCCACGGCACCGAAGTGATAATGGACGGCCCTGACGGGCGGGTTATGGGGAACAGGGAAATCTATTACCTATGGAGTACGACCTGAACACTGATCAACTCAGGCGCATTCCAACTGTGCCACTTTGATTTTCAAGGACCTTTCAACTGACATGGAAAAAAAGTTAAACACAACATCTCAAAAAAGCATATAAAAAAGCACCTGATTGTGTCCTCACAGGATCAAGGAACGTAAGACTTAATCTAAGGTCTTGTACAGGTCTATACCTTGAGGTAAGTTTAACCCTCGCTACAGGTCGTGTGAAGAAATATACCTCGTCTGTTGTATTTTTATCTCGAATTTCTGTATTTGTATGAGTGTTGTCCCAAAACATACCTGCATGTTTTTAGCGTCTTATCAGGTACATACCTATGCAAACAAACATGTGCTTTGGTTGGTTTGTTGTTGTGGTTGTTTTGGTTGTTATTTATGTTTGTTGTTTCTTATGTTTTGTTGGGGTTTTTTTTTTCTTTGTTTTTGTTTTTCAATTTATTTGTTTTATTTTATTTATTTATTATATATTAGTTTATTTTTTATAAATTTATTCATTAGTATTATTTATTTTATTTTGTTTTATTATTATTATTATTATTATTATTATTATTATTATTATTATTATTATTATTATTATTATTATTATTATTATTATTATTATCATTATTATTATTATTATTATTATTATTATTATAGGTATTTTATTTATTTATTATTTACTTCTTTTTTTTTTTGAGGGGGGAGGGAGGGAGTTGGGGGGAGGGGGGAGGGGGAAACCGCAATTTACATAGACTGCGCCACACGGATTGCATGGTTGATTTCTACGCACGAGGTACGAGGTATTATTCAGTGCCCAGAAAAACTGAACACCAGCCAATTGCAAGAGGCATAGATCCTCATGAGCCCCCGCAGCTGCGAGGGCTCATGATGATTTATGCCTCTTGCTAACACCACTTTAAGTCCATGTTCCTGGGACATTGTTTTTGTTTGTTTGTTTGTTATTTTTTTTAGGTTTTTTGTTTGTTTTGATTTATTTTTGTTTATTTGTTTTTAGTGCTGAATTAACGAAGACTGCAGAAACATAACCTGCGTCAACTGGAATTGGACGGGTTAAGTTAGTACAATGCTGATATTCGCAACACGGAAAGAGCTAGCTAGAAAGCTAAAATATCCATGGAAGATCTTTTCTCCCTTTACCGGTGTCCAGATTGATCTGCACGTACCCCACTGTGACTTAGCCGCACGCTAGATCAACATTTTGGACGCGTTGATATGCTGTGCGTGTGGGGAGTAAAACGCCAAAACCCCGCATTGACCCGGGGTCATTTGAGGGTATAGGTCCAAATTTGTTCAAATCCTGTGACGTAACCTCCGTTGTAGAAAAGGATGAATAAGTCTTAAATGCTTACGTTTTAGTCTATATTTTGTAATGAGTTTTCTGACGCAATGTATTTATTTATTAATTAATTTAATTAATATTATTATTATCATTAAATCATGTATTATTTAGTATTATTGTATTATTTATTATTATTATTAGTATTATTATTATTATTATTATTATTATTATATTTGTTACCATGCCAATATTTGCATATTTGCTTCGACCAAACTGAACTATATGCAGTACAAAATCAATTTGATGACCTCAAGTTGTTTTCTTAACAAGCGAATGGAATAAAATCGTTATTCACTGTGCTAAAACTTTCGCAACCAATAGATATAGCTTAGGACAATCTGACCAACAAGAGGTATAGATTCTCATGAGCCCCTGCGGATGCAGGGGCTCATGAGAATCTATACCTCTTGCACACTGTGTTGCTGGTCTTGGTTTATTGGGCCGTCCTTGGTGTCAGGTATCCGCAGAACCTGTATGATTATTTCCTCAAGGCTTTTGAGGTTCGATCGGTCAAGGTTAGACTTGTTTTATTGTTAATGATTCATTGTTGCCATGACACTTCTCAAAAAATAAACCGATTCAACTGAAGTGAAATATGAATTTGAAAAATGGATTACGCTGGTCGTCTTGCAATTGCGCGTGTGTGTGAGTGTGAGTGTGTGTGTGCTGTTTATGCGTGTTTTGTGTGTGTGTATGTGTGTGTGTGTGTGCGTGTGTGTGTGTGATTGTGTGTGTGTGTGTGTGTGTGTGTGTGTGTGTGTGCGTGCGGGTGTATGTGCGTGCGCGTGTGCATATGTGTGCAATTGTGTGTGTATGAGAGAGAGAAATGAAATGAAATGAAATGACACTTTATTTTCCAAGCATAAAAGAATAGGTGAGCAGACCTATTTTCATTCTTGTCCTTGCTACAAACTACATGAAAACACACACGCACACACACGCTAACACACACACACACACACACGCACGCCGGCACGCACACGCGCGCTCGCGCGCACACACACACACACATACACACGTGTACGCACGCACGCACGCACACATAGACGCACACACACGGAAGTACGTAAATCAGAGATAGGCCTGACCACGGTATGGCTCAAACATTGGAGTAAAGGCACGGACAAACGTGGTATCGTGATGAATGTCCGGGGCCTTTAAGCAACGCCCGCGTCAGAGGAAGCACAGAAAGATCCACGTCTGGCTAATATGCATTACACACGGTACATGAAATACAACTACATAATAGCACATACATATATACTGCACACTGTTAAGACTACATCTGGTACATTGAACGCAAAACTGGAAGCATAAACGTCAAGATTATCTAGACGTTTTACTTCCTCCTGACTAACCAAACACACATACATGCACGCAAGAACTCACTCACAAACACACAAACACACACACACACACACACACACACACACACACACACCAGCATAGACACTCATGCACAAAACACACTGTTCCGCACACATGCACGCACTCACATACACACGCGCCCATACAATTACAATTGATAACAGTCATTATTCAGAACGCAGTAGTCGCGTGCGCTTCGTTCGGCGGCTCCATTAAGTGCCGGAATAGTCTTGATTTAAAGTGGACTGTAATGAAATTCTATGCTCACTCGTAGGGTTCACACAGAGGTTTTTGTATGGTACGGTTTTGTCAGCTGTTTGTCTTGTGACAAATATTCCGTGAGGCACGAGGCCACGTGCAAGCATAGGGAAGCGGTTTACACGGGGGGGTTTAGGCGCGAGCTCAGTCTGTCACAGGTCTAAATAGTTAGTACGGGGCTATACTGTCAGTGAGGACAGACGTGTGTGAGATACCCTAGCCCGTATTCCAAGACTCTGAAACCTAGAATTCAGGTATGTTTTATGTGTATTATTAATGGCTACTGAGTTAAACATAGTATGCGTTTGTAAGAGTTAATTCGATTGTGTAGCGTTGATTGGTTTGGTTCAGTTATGTAGGTTTGGAATTCGTTGAGATAACCGGTGATTTTCCTATGTAATTATTTACCTAGATGATAACTAAGGAATGTGAGGTGTGTAGGCCTAAGTCGTTTATGAAGGTAGTACGGGTTGTGTTAAGTGTAGTCTTTTCCCATGTATGGAATAATGTATGTTGAGAGTGCCAGTGTTACGTGTTGAGTCGTAGTATATCACACCAGACGTACGCACGTAAGGTTTTTTTTAAAGAAACTTCACTCAGCTGCAACCCGTCACACGTGGTTTAAGGATGTAGACCACACTGGAGTAACAGTTCCAACAATATTTTATTGCAGCGATGCGATCTCCACACAATGCATTCACAAATGCACCAACACTGATACAATGTCTCCTCTGCAAAAAATGTCACCACTTTGACACAATGCGTCGCTCACTGCATAACTCCGTCACTGATTATGAAACACGATAATCTTGCGTAGCTCTCTCAATGTCAATATGCTTACGATACACTGCAATTTATACAACTGAACAATGTATCGACGCTGTTACATCGCAATTTTACAACTGTACACACGCGCTTCCCAGCACAGTCTTTTATAGTATAATAGCTTTCCAGAATGATCCAGCAACTTCATACAACACAACCAATCAAAATAAAATACGTAACCGAAACTCATAAATATTAATAAGATTGAACACTCAAGAATGGTTTACAGAAATATGGCTGCTAATTGCAGCCCCTATTTTGGGAAATCCCAGCGCGTTATAACGTCACACAAAAGTATGGCAGACAGTTCACGAACTTGCACATACTTTTTGGAAGTTTCACGATCTTTCATAATACATACTGACCGGCTGCTAACTTCACGCGCACAGAAAACAACTATGGGTATTCGAGGGTCTTTCCGAACTTTCTGAAATCAACTCCGTGTATCAAAACTATAAATTCCGCTCTCTGTGTGAACGAAAGCGAATCGTACTAAAAAGGTACGTGATTCGTAGCATGATAGCTCAAATAAACATCGGATCACTACCTACGATCAACACATGCACGCTCTCACAGAACAACACAACCACAATCGTAACAGCCAGGCTATAGTCTGTTTCAATGTAGTGACAGAGTTATGGGGTGTTACGAAAGTAGTTCGGGTTATAAAGCACGTGTGTGTGTGAATGAACGTATGAGTTATTTGTATCAGCCAGGTTATGTAATGTATCTCATATCAGCCAATATTTGTGTGTTTAGCAAGTGTTATGATATAAGGACTTTATTGTACAGAGTTCTTGTGTGGAGCGGAGCGACGGACGCCGAGACGTCGGTCAACAGAGGCTATCGCCGAGGGACATACTAGAAGGTCAATCATCACTCATGGAGTGAGCGACCGGTGCCGAGTCGCCCGGGTCAGCAAGGACTGCGCTACGGAGCGAGTTATGAGGACGTCCACGGTACGAGAAACGGGACGACTCGGAAGCGTGCGACAAAGGACTTACACGCCTAGACGTGAAAGGACAGAACGTTACCAAGCGAAAACACCAGTAAAACAGGT
>BTPG01000003.1:185080141-185175141 GCA_036245525.1 Semisulcospira habei
ACGGAGCACATTATTGATGACGTGGATGATACCATTGGTCACGGGGATGTCACGACGCTCCAGCTCAGCGTTGTTCACACTCACATGACCTGCACACAGACGCACACACACACACACACACACACACACACACACACACATACACACACACACACACACAGAGTGACACATACATACACATAGGGGAGGAGACCCATGTATGAAACACTTAAGCAAAAACGTCTCGCACGACCGTCCAAAGAAAGGTAGAATCAATCCGAAACCAGGGTTTGATAGATTATATTGATGCATCTTAGGACAAAGCCAAATTTCAAAACTCGAATCGATGCAGAAGCAGTTCCAGTTTGAAAAAAGTGACACACTGTTTCATATTAGACACCATTTCCCTAATATGAAACACTAGATCTCCTATTATGAAACTGTGTGATTATGTCCTTTTTACAAGTTTCACTTGCATTTTGTTGGAAAATTAAGGCATGAGAGATGGTTAGAACACATTATCTATCTATCTATCTATCTATCTATCTATCTATCTATCTATCTATCTATCTATCTATCTATCTATCTATCTATCTATCTAATCTATCTAATCTATCTAATCTATCCAATCTATCTAATCTATCCAATCTATCCAATCTATCCTATCCTAACTATCCTAACTATCCTAACTATCTTAACTATCTTAACTATCTTAACTATCTTAACTATCTAATCTATCTAATCTATCTTAACTATCTAATCTATCTAATCTATCTAATCTATCTTATCTATCTTATCTATCTTATCGACCTTATCGACCTTATCGACCTTATCGACCTTTTCTACCGCATCTACCTTCTATATCTTATCTTATCTATCTTACCTACCTTACCTACCTTACCTACCTACCTATCTACCTACCTATCTATCTTGCCGACCGTTGGGGCACCACTTATGACTTGGCAACCAGCTCCCTCCATTCCTCTCTGTTCTCTGCCATTCTTAGCGTATCGCCCAGTCTCAGTCTTGTCCACTCTGAGATATTGTCCTCCCATCTTTCCCTCTGTCTTCCTCTTCTTCGTCCTCCATGCACAGTGCCTCGCAGGATTGTTTTGGCAAGCCCTGCTGAACGCGTGACATGCCCATACCACTTCAGTTTGCGTTTTTTCATAATGGCTAATAGGTCTTCATAGGGTCCGATGGCTTGCCTGATTCTGCTTCCCACTTCCTCGTTCGTGATGTGATCTCTGTATGAAATGTCAGGCAGCCTTCGAAAACATCTCATTTCAGTGGCTTGTATCCTCCTTTCAAGGTCTGCTGTGAGGGTCCATGACTCACAGGCATACAAGAACACTGAGATGACCAAGGAGGGCATCAGTCTGATCTTGGAGCAGAGCGTGATGTTTCGGTCCTTCCATATGGTCTTCAGTCTTGTCAGTGCTGTTGTTGTCTGCGCAATCCTGGACAGTATTTCTGGCTTTGATCCCTCATCTGTCACAATGGCTCCTAAGTATTTGAATTTATTAACTATTTCCAGTCATGACGTCAATGCCAATGGCACTGGTGTTATTTGTCATCAGTTTGGTCTTCTCTGCACTGATTTCCATCCCATATGCAATGGCTGTACTGTCCAGATTTTCCACCAGCTGAGCTAGCTCTTTCTCTGTTCCTGTAAGGTCATCAATGTCGTCCGCAAAGCGCAAGTTCGTGATTGTTCTGCCTCCAATACTGACAGTTCCTTCGTGATCTTTCAGCGCGTCTGTCATGATTCTTTCCAGGAAGATGTTGAAAAGAGTAGGTGAGAGCAAGCAGCCTTGTCTGACTCTGACTGTAGTCCTAAACCAGTTTCCTATTTTGCCGTTGAAGCAGACTGCGCTAGTGGCCTTGTTGTAAAGGTTTGCTATACTTTTGATCAGGTTGGCATTGATGTTCTTTAGCTTCATGGTGGACGAAAGGGCTGCATGCCACACACTGTCAAACGTTTTCTTAAAATCCACAAATACATGATAGAGGTATTGCTGGTTTGCTGGTGCTGGAGGTACCTCTCACATAGAACTCTCAGGTTGAAGATCTGCTCAGTTGTGCTGCGCCCTGGTATGAAGCCTGCCTGCTCCTCAGCTATGATTTCCTCTGCCTGTGGCTTCAGCCTGTTGAGTAGGATCTTTAACATGACTTTCTTTGGGTGGCATATAAGACTGATCGTGCGATAATTCTGGCATTCATGTAAGTTGCCTTCTTTGGGAAGAGTTATTATAAGTGATTGGGTCCATGGTGTGGGCCAATCCCCTGACTGCCAGATCTTATTGCAGATTGTTAGTAAGGCGCTTATCATGTCTTCTCCCCCTTCTAGCTCTGCAGGATGTTGTCTGCTCCTGCTGCCTTCCCTTTTTTCAGCGACTTCACTGCAGCCTCTACTTCTTCTCGAAGGATGGGATAGTTGCCATTATTGGTCACGGGTGGGTTGACAAATATGCCTGGGTCCCCTGTAGCTCGGTGATTGTACAAATCTGAGCAGCGCTCTGTCCACTTCTTCAGTATGTCTTGGTCTTCCGTAAGAAAGTTACCTTCACTATCTTGAATGATCGAGTGTGATTGTGTCCTTTTTACAAGTTTCACTTGCATTTTGTTGGAAAATTAAGGCATGAGAGATGGTTAGCAGACATTATAGGTTCATCTAATATTATAAGTGAGTTAAATATAATGAGTCATCCGCCACTGGTCCACTATTGGTCCATCCATCCATTATGCTGTGTATATCCAATTGTGACAGATGTTATCATTTTGAATTTCTGAGAGAGCATCAGAGCCACAGACTTCTAATTTGGCACAGTGATCATATTTGACAACAGCTTTGATTGTCACTTGCGCTGACCTCCACGAAAGGTCAAGGTTACAAGGTCATTAACGGGCGATTTTTTTAAAGAAAATAGTTTTAATCTTATTTTAAAACTTGCCAAAGAGAAAACTGATGATACAACTTTTGTCTGCAGCTCTACTAAGTTAACCTCTCATTAAGGTCAAAGGTCAAGAGAAGTAAGAAGGCTTTTATTTTAGGTTGTTGTTATTACATGTAGTTTTTATGTGAACTTTACAATAAGACCCCAGTGGAAATGTTTTGCTAGGGGTTAAGCTGTCTATGCATATTAAGTTTATTGGCGCCTTCCAAAAATCATAGGGCAGGCATGTCATCAAGTGTGTTGAAAATGTTCTATGTATGGGGGAATAAAAGCTACTGTATTTAGTTTTTCCACCTCAGCAGTAAAACTTGATACAAGCTACAATATCGACACAGAAAAGAAAAGGCGAGACTGCCAGTGCTAATATTTTAGGAAGTTTATAAAGTAAAGTAGGTAAAAGCACTGTCAGGGGAGAGAATTGTGCTGTATCGACCAATGATCATAGATCTAGTTTGATCGAAGCACCCACAAAAAAAAAAAAAATAGATAGGAAAGAGGGATAGATAAAGTAAGTGACTATAAGCAATGCATATGGAAGCCACCCCCTCCCCCTCCAACTGTTCCAGCCCTTTGGTGCATGGAAATTTAAATCTAGGTTCCCCAAGGAGGGGGGTGGGGGGGGGGGCTCGAACAGTGGGATAAAATTATGTGATACGCCCCCTTCGTGGGGGCTTCCATATGCATTGCTTCCAGTCACTTACTTAGCGCAGGTTTAAAGGGGTTTCAGTTGCACTCGAAAGGGTACAGAGTCGAGCAACAAAGCTGGTCAAAGAATGTAGAAATATGACTTATTTAGACAGACTCAAATACTTTGGACTACACTCCTTACGTGGACGTAAAATAATTGGAGATTTAATCCAAGTTTTTAAAATTTATAATGGCATCAACGACCTAAATTGGAACGACTTTTTTTGCAGCACCATTTTGTGACAGAACCCGAAACTATGACGGGAAAATTTTTATACAGCACTGCAACACTAAGCTGTGGAAGTTTTGTTTCTCTAACAGAGTTGTCATTGTTTGGAATGAGTTACCAGTTTCATTAAAAAAAGCACCTAACATAAATTCTTTTAAAAACCTGCTGGACGAATTACCAAAATTTAAAGAGATTTTCTATTCCTATGATGAATGATTTATAGGAAAATTGGCATGCATAGCAGGCCCATAAAGTAATTAAAGAAAGAAAGGACATTTGCAAAGGCCTCACGGCCCATTTTGTCATCACAATACTAAAACTAGATCTATGATTATTGGTCGATACAGCACAATTCTCTCCCCTGACAGTGCTTTTACCTACTTTACTTTGTAAACTTCCTAAAATATTAGCACTGGCAGTCTCTTCTTTTCTTTTCATTTATCACGACAATATCGACTGCAACCCCTTCCCCCTTTTAGTATGTTTTCTCTTAGGGTGCATGGAAATTTAGCTCTATGTAGAGGCATGGAATGTATGCCTCTGCAGACACCACAGTAAAATGTTTCCATATGCACTGCTTCCAGTCACTTACATAGCGCACCCCCTCTTTCCTATCGTTATTTGTGTGTGTGTGTGTGCTTCGATCAAACAGATCATTGGTCGGTACAGCACAATTCTCTCCCCTGACAGTGCTTTTACCTATTTTTACTTTGTAACCTTCCTAAAATTATCGACACAGGTGTATGTACATATTTAAAAAGCAAATTCAGGGGGAGAGGGGTGTTCCAAGGTGCACGGCTCCCAGGATATTTGTTAATGTGTAATTTTCCATTTCGGGGAGTTTGGAACACCCCCCCCCCACACACACCACACCCCACACCACACACACACCACCACACACACCACACACACACACACACACACACACACTCCAGCGCCTCTTCTTGGAAATTGTAAACGGTCCGTCGTGTGATTTTTCGCCCATTGGTGAAGAGGTCTCCAGACCACTCACCCCCTTCCCGCGACCTCCCACCTGAACTAACACCAGCACCACCCGCCCCTCGTTTTGATAGTCAACAATTGACGCATTTGTAGGTCCTCACCCTCTTCGCAAAGTGACATGATCATGATGTGGGAGATACTCTGTACTGAGAAAAAGTATCAACATCTGAAATTTGGATCAAACTGGCTGGATGGTTTCCGATATATACGCTAGACAAACACTGCTCCTTATATGAAACACTGTTCTAATTATGAAACACGTTTCATATTAGGAGATCTTTGTGTTTCATAATAGGAACAAGATACCTCTCCAGGAAAATGCGTGCCTCCAAAACAACCAAAAGAGAACCTAAACGATTGCTGCTGTTATCTGATGTCCGAAGATTGCTCTTCATGACAAGAGTGGCTATTTTTTTTTTTTAAATCACAAAACTGAATGCTGATGTAGGTGTTTCAAAATGGCGAAACATTAGATGCAGAGGGGTCAAAAGTCACATTTTCTCGGCGTGTTTTCGTTTTCATCTCGCCTGACATTTTTGTACCGGAAATAAGGCTCACTGAATTAGCTCTATATTACTGCACAGGCGGAATTTAGAAAAGTTATTCCGTTTCGCCGGGAGCAAGGTGTTTCATAATAAGCACCGTTTGATAATAGGGGCTCCTCCCCTACACGCAAACACACACACACACACACACACACACACACACACATACACGTATACACACACGCACGCACACACACAAGCAATACAAACACACGTGTGACAGCAGATTGATTGGAACGCACAGATCAATTAAACTAGATCCGTGTCTGTGCGCTATTGTGAGATTTTGGACCTTACGGCTTTATGCGCCTATTAACCCTTCAAAACATAAAACGTGCTAGGGCCGTCCATTATCACTTCGGTGCCGTGGACGTTAAACCCGGAACTAATCATCATCATCCTTTTTTGATGATGCAGATGATCGTCTTGTTCTATACCTGCGTATTTCTCTGTGGGCTGGCGATTGGGTGCCTGATAGTCGGGGGCAGGGAATCTAACTGTTTGTCTGTCCAGCGCTGAGTCATTCCCCATGGTTTGTGTACAATTCTGCCAGCGCTAGCCTCACCTATCTGGTTTGGAGTATCTATAACTCGAGGCAAATTTGTATCGTTACATTGTTGTGTAATGTTCTGTGCATCTACGGTGGGAAATCAGGGTATTTACCCGACCACATATAGTAGTGCACCTTCGTGTATGTGTATGTATGTTTCTCCTGCCTTCTTCCTAAGTTCCGGAGAAAGACATGGGTTATATAAGAGACCTGATGCATCCTTTTTTGAGGATGCAGATGGTCGTCTTGTTCTATACCTGTGTATTTCTCTGTGGGCTGGCGATTGGGTGCCTGATAGGCGGGGGCAGGGGATCTAACTGTTTGTCTGTCCAGCGCTGAGTGATTCCCCTTGGTTTGAGATATTTATGATGATGTGACTCTTTTAATATCCAAATAAGTCGAATGGGAGTTGTAAAACAAAAGTTCATAATGGTGGGATGGTTTGCATTTTCTTTGGTTTGGTTTTATTTTGGTTTTGTGTGTGCTTTGGATTGAGGTGGTTTGTGTTGGGTTGATTTATTTTGGGATGGCTGGTTATTTGTTCGTCTCTTTGTCAGTTCGTTCTCTTTTTTATTTTTATTTTTCCTTTTTGTTTGATTTAACTTTTACCTTAGTATGTTCCTTTAACAAAAACATCATAAGAAGGATAACTTACCTTCGGGTCCCATGCCCTATTTGCGGATATGGATTTGTCTCCCCTTTAGTGTGGTTATGGACACGCCATTTCTCGGTCCATCAGTATATATCATCCTCTTGACCAAGTGGTACGTTAGTACCTCTGTTGAGGAGAGTACAGCCTCGTTTTATAATGACACCCAGTAAGCGAGATACCATTTTGTCGACGTCGGCCACAATTAAGCCGGCGCATTGCTATGCGCGGGCCAACTTCGGTCGACGTTGGCTCTAGGAACTTGTGTGTGAATGGGCAGCGTTCAAATATGAGTTGCTAGAGACGCGTCATACCGCGCGCCATCATAAACTCCCCCAGTAATAACTAAACCTGTAGTTCAATAGCATGTCCGTTGGGAGGTGGCGGTAAAAAAAAAAGTGTCACGGAGGGTGGTAATGCGCTTGAATTGATCAGTGTTCAGGTCGTACTCCAAATGAAAATTTAATCAAATCGAATTGCATTGTTCGCACTGTATTGCTTAATCAGGCTGATCTCCCTCACACTCAATCAAATCAAACTGTCTTGGCGTGAATCAATGAACACAGGTATAAAATAAAAATGTATCTTATTTAGGGATACAGCTTTCCTTTTTTTGTAATATTTGCGACAAAGTGCGAAAAATATAAGTTGAGTTTAATAATGCATAGCACATACGTGACCGTGGTGATGAATTGTGCATGGCTGGGGAAATGAACTAGTGAAAGGCAGCGTTGTAGAGGTGGGTTTTGAGAAATGATTTAAATGAGGAGAGAGTTTGACAGTTACGGATTGGACAGAGTTTTAATAAATTCACCTTAAACCCTTTTTACACCCTGATACACTCTTGCTTGAAGTAAATTTGACTATGACAGTTCAAGGATGGTGCCAGAACAGCTTGGCGCCTCAGGCGCCAAGCTGTCCTGGCACCACCCTTGAACTATAACGGTTGATCTATCTTCAAATATGTAATGTAGCTTTTTATAGGACTAACACAAATTTTCAAGGAGTCAGCCTCAGGATGTGGGTTAAGAAAACACACTGGGAGGTGGGTCAACTAGGACAGTTCCAGACTATCAAGAAGCTAAATGAATCTGACACTACCTTTGAATGGTCAATACATCTCACATAATAGGTGTAACGTCTTAACAGTTGCTTCCAAAGTTGTGAAATTAATAATAATAATAATAATAATAATAATAATAATAATAATAATAATAATAATAATAATAATAATAATAAAGAGGATGTATATATATGGCAAACTGCTCTAGGCTGCGTACGTATGAACAAGAAAAATATTACACAAAAAGTGACAAAACAAAAGCCATGATGAGTGTGAAACATTGATGGAGCTCTTGATAATAAATATATAACTGTTTATCATAAACTATTTGCTTCAAATGACAAGTGTTACGAGCTAATCAGGCACTACCACTGAGCAATCATCACCTTTGCTTTCACTTCGGAAGTGTGAGGTTTACAAGGTTCAAAAGGTTTATAAAGGCCATAAGGCTGATACTGGCCACAGTTGTTAGGGTTTGGAATTACGGACTGAAAAAATGTCTGAAATGAGGACTGGGTCCAGGGTCACGAGACAGCTTTTGTCATTTTTCATGTGCTGCACGATGTTCTGTGTCCATTGCCACCTCCGCTTTTTCTTCAGTCATGAATGCTTCCCCACGATGGACTATCCCAGTGTGCAAAGCGATCGGGCTGACGTCAGCCGGATGCGCATTTGGTTAGGTGCCTTAGCAAGTTGATCGGGACACGCTGGATAAAAGCACCAAACTTTCTGAGGCAATTCATCAGGTCATACACTTTCATTCTGGAGGTAAAGCCCAAGCGGTTAGGCTCTCTTGGTCGCGTCACGTGACATTTTCTATTTTTAGATGATAACATTAAAAGGACAGCCCCACTGACTCAATTTGGTCGCGTCTTGCTTTGCGACCATCACACCTACAATCTTTAAACTTAACAGGTTTATTGTCCATAGGATGACCTTTCTAGAAATACTGACCTGCTTCACTTACCTTTGATGAAGGTCAATGTCCCAAAAGGCAATGAAGGCGCAAAAATGTACATTTTCTATAACTGTTTTCTTCTTTTCACATACTAAAACGGTTACTTTACTAAAAACGTAAGAAATTGTTAGCAAATGATTAAAACTGTGCATGTTTAGTTTTGTTATTAGCCGTTTCATTTAAGTCCAGGTTACAGAAGGCTATAGTAAGGCGCACAATGTATTATATTTTATGAAAAGTAAATATGTCATTCACGCATCTGAAGACCAGTTGATGAAAATGCAAGCTTCAAAATACACTCTCACATGAAACAAAAAAACAAACAAAGGTCACATAAGACCATTTGGTATTTGGTTAAGTGATGGTACAGAAAAATATTAAATGCACAGGCGATTTAGTGGCATGTCAATAGGGCTTGCATATATACTTATTGTTCTGTATCATGGACTTATCATAAAGCTCAAGGTCACAAACAAGGATAAAAGTAAACATATCTTGCATGTAATGTGTACATCGTATCCATTATATCTGTGTTGACCCTCCATAGAAGTAGTCAGCGTGCATCGTTTACTTTGGAACAGCCATAGGAAGCGGAAAATATATTTTTGTCACATTTGCTCTTGTAACAGCTCTGTGCACCATCACTTTGCTTTCTTACAGCCAAACCTGTTCCCCCAGCTACTTTTACTCTTGCAGATTTATTTCTCAAATGATTATCAGGCTGTTGTGAGTTTTTTTCCAAACTGGCCGCCAGGACAGGATTTCCACACCCATCCTTCTGGAGATGGTGTCCTCTGCTTAGCAAGATGAGATGTCCGGACTCCCGCCTGGAAAGCAGCATGCGTGCATTATTAAACTTGCAACAATGCGCCTTGCGTTGATGGTAGGCGGCTTTCCATAGCATTCTGCAGTGCGTCCTGTAAATGTGTATAATATTGGTGTTCTTCGTGATCATTATGAGGCGTTCTGCAATGTGTTCCTCTGATCACAACAATCTGACCACACGTGATGACCGCCTACTTTACATCTGGCAATCGTTTGATTGCAACTTGTCTGTAAGGAATGTGAAGTGCTCTGTTTGTTTTCCAAGTCGTGTAGAAAGCCTGTCTACCTGGCACAGAGTGTGTTCTTGCCCACAAGTTACCATCTTGTGCGCTGGCGTATTATTTTTATGTACATATTGTTGAGGACTACTCATGTGGTAATCGTCCTAAATAATGTCCAGTATTCAGATTCATATTCCGAAAACTGTATTGTCCCATGCCAAGCTGACACAATTACGTCTCCTATTTTCCCTCAGTCACTCAACATTCCATATGCAAGTGTACCCTTTCCCATTCACACAGTTCACAACCAGATGCATATTCAACCTGTAGACAACATGCCGAGGGTAGAATAAGCATTTACTCTGTAGCACATAAACTTCTTTTGCTGCTCGATTGCCTGTGTATATGAGGCAGAGATACTTCATCAGCGTATTAATCAGGGGGTTTGACACCATTCATTGGAAGGAAGTATATGACTTCTGCGCCATCTTGAACTTTTGTGTCGTGTCAGTTTGGAGGGACCATACTCGCTAGTTGTTCAAGAGACGTGAGCCCTTCAGGGGAGACATTCAAACTCTTGATATCTTTGTCTAAAATGTCTGTCGCAAAAGCTTATCCCAGAAATGCAGCAACATCTGTTTCTGGATCTTGAACATGCATTTTTGGGAAAGCCATAGATCCTGGTAGACAACTCAAAATGTCAGATTTGTTTTGCAAACATAGTCAGCCTCCTTCACAGCGAGTTGGAGGATAACTGTGGTACTTGCGTGTGGAAAATACACTCATGCCCATTTCCCTGTTCCTCGCCACAATACACTACCTAAAAATAGGGGTCCACAAAACTTATTAAATTTATTTTTTTCAGCTTGTTTGGTTTTTGGCTGTGATCCGGAGGGCTCGAAAGGTCATAGCGAATTCCTCTGGACTGAATCTTGAATAGGCTGGGTACAGTCTGTCAGTACTGATGCGTAGTAGTCATTGTACTGTTTCTCAGTTTCCATGTGCTTCGAAATAACGCATGGTTTTCGACTACAGAGTCGCTGAAAAGTCACCAGTGTCAAATGTCGGCTGTGGAGTGTCCTTTGTGCCCATTTTCGGGATGGTCAAGATGCCCGCCAGACTCGGGGCTTGCTGCCTGAATTCTGTCTGAGCAGAGTTCTTTGTGGTGAGAGTGTGTATAACCATCTGCAGTGAAGCAAATCAAGAATTTGTGCGGCATTCTTGCTTGCTCCGGTCCTGACAGCATCCATCTGTAAAACGCAAACGGTTTCTTAACCATGGCACCGCCAGCACTTCTAAGCATATCATTTGATTGCTCATGGCTCTGGTCCAGTTGCATGGACAAAAAGCGATTGGTTGTTTTAGAAAAAAAAAGGCTAACAACCGCGCTCCACAACTCTTCCAAGGTTGATTAGCCCATATCAAACTGAAACGACAAGCTTCAAATTTGTACACTGCCATATGCAAGCTACATTATAGTACTTAAGGATAAGATAAAGACCAATGGCTTTAGTTCAAGGGTAGTGCCAGAATAACTTGGCGCCTAGAGGCGCCAAGCTATTCAGGCATTACGCTTGAACTATTTTAGTTAAACTTATTTCACACACTGGTGTATTCCGAATAAGGATTAGGTAAGTTTCCATCTAACATGTGCACACCGGATCCATGGCGCTTAGTTTGTATGGTCTAGCAAGGAGCAAGACTCTCAGGGAGTCCACTTAGTTGTGGAAATATGCTTCAAATGTGTGCCAAAACCAAGATCATCCCCAGAAGCTCAGAGCTGAGGACTTCATCCTCATACTGAAATGTCTGGCATCATATAATGTCGCCGGACTTCCTTTGTTTTGTCAGTCTGATGTTAGAGCTTTAGAAGATCGAGTAGGTATTTTCATCAAAGGTCATTCAGGTATATACTGAAAGGTCAACCAATGGGCAATAGCCTTTTGAGGCTTTGAAAAAACAAGCATTTTACACTTTCAAGTACCTTTTGTGACCTTGACATTTATCAGAGGTCATTCAGGTAGGTACTTCCGAAAAGTTCATCCAATGGGCAATGACCCTGCCAAGTTTAACGAGTCTAGGTTTCAATGTCGAAGAACAAGATGCGACCATAGGAAGTCAGTGTGTGGCACTGCCTTTTAAACGCTCTCATGTAAAACTAGAAAAATGTCACGTGACCTCTCCCAGAAGCTGAGACGCGAAGGTGCCCCCTCTAAAATGAAAGAATATGAACTAATAAAATATCTAGAAAGTTTGGTGCTTTTATCCAGCGTGTCCCGATCTTGTTATGATTTGGCCATAATAAACCCAACTAAATGGGAAGTTTGCAATTATGGATATTTTGAAGTAGTGACTGAAGACGATCATGCATGAGCACGTGGACAATAGAAAATGGTTGCCATAGAAAATATTTTAATTTTATTTATTTATTTATTTATTTGCGAGGGGGAGGGGGTGGGGGGTTGGGGTGGGGGGGGGGATAACTGGATTTTTTTTGTGGTGAAAATATAATGCACGTTGGCAGAAAATCACCAATTTATTGGCTGACAATTCCCAAGCCTGAGCTGTGTGCCAGCCAACTGCCACTGACACCAGGACCTTTAGCTTACGGTGGCAACAGAGGCTGGCTAGGAGACTGACCTACTAAGCATACTTTGCGGACGAAACAACGAAATTCATTGCTTGTGTTGATATCACACCATCTGCGTAGAACCAGCTCTGGCTTGACCACGACATCTCTGGACGCCAACTCACAGTCATCACACTTGGAGAATCTGTTCACAAGGTTCATACCATTATGCAGTCAACTTTGGTTATATAAAACAGAATGCCAGGGCACCAAAACTTGTTTACTGAAGTATCTGAAGCTTAAATTGTTACAATCAAATTAATTTTACGTAGAAAAAGCTTTAAAAGACCTCTGGAGAGTTGTTTTATATTTATATTAACTCATTCAGCCTGACGGCCGTACTTTCCCAAATTTTGGAGGCGTCAACTAATGACTATGCACCAGTTGCAGGAGATGGATCGACCATGATAATTCAAGGGCAGTGCCAGGTTAGCTTGGCGCCGACATGCGCCAAGCTAATCTGGCACTACCCTTGAATTATTATGGTCGACCTATCTCCTGCTGTATTGCGTCAGGGCTGAATGGGTTAATTATATATCTGACCTTGTCATAAGATTACCTAGTTTTACAGGAGCTTAACAAATTAGCAAAACCTAGCCTGAGCAACAGTTTATGTCACGTATATATATATGCAATATCATCGGCAGCAAAATGTTAAGGAGCGATTGTCAAATATAAAAGCCAAACCTATCTTGAAAGTGACATAATTTAAAAATGGATTTTTGACTAAAACGTATTTTTTCGAAAAATACTTACCGATGACATTACTACTAGGAAGCTTCACTTAGCATACCAATTTTAGCCCAAAAAAACTCGTTGTGTGCCTCACAAAAGGGGAGGCAACTCTGGGGTGTCGTTACCAGGATACCCCGAGTAGCCTCCCTTGCCTCCCTATCCGGTGGCGCACTCACCCTTTTCCGCCAGCTTCTGCGCCTTAGCTCTACTGCGGCAAGCAGGGTAGGAGGGATGGACCTTTGAGTAATGTCATCAGTAATTATTTTTCGAAAAAATACATTTGACCGAAAAATCCATTTATTTTCTCAAAATCATTACCGACGACATTACTACTAGGAAGAATGGCGAATAGGAGGCGCGTGCCTCAACCTTGGCACACCTTCCTGTGCCTGAGTGCCTCTGCGCAAAAGACCGAGGCCCCTCCATACGCGCCCACTCCCGACAGTTTTAGCTAGGCGTTACCTATGGCACCTGTGGCGCCGGGAGGGAGTGCTGCGCCGCCGAGATATCCCCCACTAGGGCTAGGTTGGTGCGCTGGCCGGATAGGTCTCGCAGGTAGAAGCGGGCGAAGGTAGACTCAGCCCGTCAACCCACGGCTGCCACAATGTCCCTCACTACACAGTTCCGATCAAAGGCGATGTTCGCCGCCACTGCTCGGACTTCGTGAGCCCGTGTGCGCATCGTCCTGCCTTGCTCCGGTGAGAGCTCTTTGTATGCCGACCGGATGACCCAGCGTAGACAGGAGGAGATCGTTTGCGCCGAGAAGTCTCGTCTGCCCCGAGCCAAGGGCAGGAAAAGGGGCGAGCGCCCTTGTCTTAGTGGCTTAGTTCTGCGCAGGTACACTTTAAAGCGCCCTGGCAGGGTCCTGTAGGCGGGACTCACGTGGCTGGTCCGTTGCCCTGAGTGGACGGACGGTCAAGACTTGGGGCACTGACGCCAGGAGGCGGTTCTTGGCTAGGAACGAAGGGTCTGTGAGCAGCTGCACCGAACCATCGGCCCTGAGTTGGAGACAGGAGGGTCGCACCGAAAAGGCGTGTATCTCGCTAACGCGAGAGGTTGTGGCAAGTGCAAGCAGGAAGCAGGTCTTCCTGGTTAGATCTCCCAGGCGCGCTAGTGGTAAGGGCTCGAATCTCTCGGAGTTGAGCCAGGTGAGTACCGAGGACAGGTCCCAGCGATGAATCAATGATCGTGAGGCCGGCCGCTGCAGATCGAAGTGTGTCATCAGATCTGCCAGGTCTTTACACGCTCCCGAATCCGGCCGTCCCAGGTGTCGGTAGGTGTCTGCCACCATCGCCAGGTAACCTCGAATGGTGATGGGAGCCAGGTTCTGCCTGGAGAAAAGCCACAGGAAGAACTCGACCAACTGAGGGTTAGTCTGGTCCGTGGGTTAAGTCGTTCTGCAGCGCACCACGACTGGAGTACTCGCCACTTTCCCTCGTAGACGCTGCACCCGAGAAGCCTCTTGCTGCGAAGGCCTGCCTGACAATCTCCACGCGTGTGACAGCAGTCGCTCTGGACACGGATGGAACATCTGTTGTCTGGGCTGCTTGAGCATCGTGCTCGGCGTGGGGAGCGTTAGCGGCGGGTCGCGAGAACAAAGAGATCTGTGGTCCAGCTCTTGGTCGAGCTGAACGGGGCCACGAGGATCAGGATCGTATTGCTACCCCTGAGCTTCTGAAGGAACTTTGGTACAAGCACCGTGGGAGGAAACGCGTACGCCAGGAGTCCGTCCCAAGGAATAGAGAGCGCGTCTACGGCCTAGGCTTGTGGATCCGGTACGGGAGAGACGAAAAGCAGCAGCTTGTTGTTCCACCTCGTGGCGAAGAGATTGATCATCGGCGTCTCCCAATGCGCGCAGCGTATCTGGAAGATGTACGGGCGTCGCGACCACTCTGTGTGCAGCAGCTGGCCCCGTCGAGAGAGGGAATCTGCAAGTACATTGAGATGGCATGGGATGTGTCGCGCCCGTAGGGTGATGCCCGATCCATGCACCACAGGAAGACTTGGTACACGAGGATGCAGAGGGAGGGCGCGTGCGTTCCCCCATGTTCTGAATGTAGGCCACGACCGTCGAGTCTTCGGAAAGCACCAGCACCTCTCGTTGCGCGAGTCTTTCCTCCCATACGATGAGTGCCAGCCACACCCCCTTCATCTCCAGCCAGTTGATATGTCTGCCTGTGTGCTCTCTCGTCCAGCTGCCCGAGGCTGAGGTAAACTCTGGCAGCAAGTGCGCTCCCCAGCCCGCGAGGCTTGCGTCCGTGCAGATGGATAGCTGAGGAGGAGGGGAGAAGAGCGGTACCCCCGACGCTAGCCAGGCACTGTCCCACGCTGGAGATGAGACTTGACTAACGCCGTCACCGGAACCTGGGTCGCTAGGTCGCCCGAAGAGGGACGCCAGTGCAAGAGCAGATGAAGCTGTATCGGCCGAGCGTAGAGTCTGCCTAGGGGGAAGAGATCCGCTGCCGCGCTTAGTAGGCCCAAAAGCTGGAGCCAGGCCCTGGCCGGGAGAGCTTCCACGCAGGACGCTCCGGGTGCTGCCTCCGCTATCTTCTGTATCCGCTCTACTGGGAGTCGTACCCGGTTGATGTCGGTCAGGAACTCCATGCCTAGTTGGACAAACCGGCGAGACGGGATCAGGTCGGACTTGCCTCCGTTGACCAGGAATCCGAGGCGGCGGAGCAGAGTCAGCAAGGCATCTCTGTCGTCCTCCAACACCCTCGCCATCTGGTTCATGTAAGAGCAGGTCGTCCAGGTAGTTGGACTTCGGTCTGGAGGCCGCTTGTCGGAACCTTGGGACCACTCCGTCTATAATCCTGGTGAAGACCCACGGGCTGAGGTTTAGTCCAAAAGGCAGGGCCCGAAACTGGTACCCTGCGGAAGGCGAAGCGCAGGTAACGCCGCGATGCTGGATGGATGGGCACGTGAAGATATGCGTCCGCTAGGTCGAGGCTCACCTTCGAAATCCTGGGGCCGTACGGCCGCCCTCAGTGCTCTGGCCGTTTCCATTCTGAAGCGCGAGGCCGAAATGAACTTGTTTAGACCCGAAAGGTCGATTACCGAGAGCCACTTGCCTCCGGGCTTGGGGATGAGGAAGAGCCGACTGTAGAAGGCCGGGGAGTCGGGACGCGTTACCACCTCCGTGGCCTCCTTCTGTAGCAGGGCCCTCACTGCCGTGCAGTGCTGTCGTCTTGTCCTGATCTCCCGGTACCCGGGTCCACAGGGGTGAGTGTCTCAACGGGGGGCGGGGGGGGGGGGGGGGGGGAGGCGACTGGAAGGAGATCCGCAGGCCCTCCGTGACAGTCGAAAGAATCCATGGGTCGTCCACAAATAGCTGCCGCCACGCACTGCTGTGGAGGGCTATCCTCCCGCCGACCGGAGACCCAACTTGTTCGCCGGTCCGGCGAGGAGGAGTGGGAAGTAGAGACGTCCCCTCGTGTGTGGTATCTGTAGCGCCCTGTCCCCACGCGCTGTGATCGCTCTTTCGGTCACGGGGACCGAGGACGCTGGGTGTCCCTCACTGCGCTTGTAAGGCGGGAGGGTAGTGCTTCGTGGGTCCGCACTCGACGAGGAATCACATCTCGTTGGCTAAAAGTACTGACCGAACTTGTTTCGTCTTCGTGACGGCTGTCAGTCTCGGCGGATCGCCTGTGGCTCCACTCTCTGTCTCGGGACCCCGAAGTCTGATTCCGTGGACTGTCGAGTCGGCGGCTTAATTTCCGGTCCCGTTCTGAGAGGTGCACCGATGGTGCTGCCCTGTCCAGGCGCTGGTCCGGCCTACGGCAAGAGGGCGCTGTCGTCTCAGAGGGGTGGTCCCCCGCATCTGCTGCCTGGGTTCTCTGTTTTCTTGGTGGGCGTGCGTGAGACCCAACAGTTTCCTTGCGGGGGGGGGGGGGGGGGCGGCGGGGTGTGTGTGTGGGGGGGGGGGGGGGGGGGAAACCGAGCTCTCAATGCCTGTTTCTCCTTAGGTGGCGAATCACGTATAGGCATATTCCTGGCCGAAAGGCGGGTCGGAGCTCTCGGTGCTAGACGGTTGGGCAAGTCTCGTCGGCTGCTTTTAGGCTCTGTCGTCCGCTGGGAACGGAGCAGCTCTGTTCGTGGCACCGGTGGGGGCAGCAGGTCCTTTTTTTCGCGCCGACAAGCCCACGATGTCTGAAATGGCTTTCCTCTGCGTTACTTCCACGGCTGCGGTCGCTACAAGGTTGCCTGCCGGTCTCTCTCTCTCTCCGGTAGAACGCCCACAGCTGCGACCATCGTTCTTCCTCCCACGTCGCGCATTGGATGCAAGGTCGACTGAAGGAGCAGCCCGAGCAGGGTAAGCAGACATCGTGCGCATCGCTAGGCCACTGGAATTCGCCAAACCTATTGCAGGTCCTTACCTGAGCACTGTAACATAAGACAAAGGCCTTTGTGAGCGCTCGGAGCCTCCTTGCGAGGGTTCGAGTTCCCGGTCGGTCGCATACATAGTATCCGGCCAAACCGCGCCCGGTAATTCGGCGGCTGAGGCAGTAACCGAAGCTTGCACTTGCCATGTCCCAAATGTTCGTAATCCACAAGACCCAACCACCAAGAAATTCCTCCGAAACAATGGTAATCCAACACTCAAACCACACAGGTAGCACACAAGTCCGAGGAAAATCCAACGTAAATCCACGTAAGTTGAGTTCACAAAGGTAATCCCACCATACACGGTCGGAGCACGCGAGATGCACACGACTGGTCTAGGTGAGCTAAGCGAAGACACTGGTGGGAAAGGGTGAGTGCGCCACCGGATAGGGAGGCACGGGAGGCTACTCGGGGTATCCTGGTAACGACACACCTGAGTTGCCTCCCCTGTTGTGTGGGACAACGAGTTTTTTGGGGCTAAAATTGGTATGCTAAGTGAAGCTTCCTAGTAGTAATGTCATCGGTAATGATTTTGAGAAAATAAACAGAAATTGTTATTGACGCTGCACATTCAAAGAGAGGAAGAAGCCTTAGACTTAACCCTTTTAGCCTCAAGGTCCCATTTCTCAAATTTTGGAGGTGTTACCTAAGGACTGTGTACCAGTTGCAGGAGATGGACTAATCATAATAATTCAAGGGTAGTACCAGATGAGCTTGGCGCCTGAAGGCACCAAGCTCATCTGGGACTACCCTTGAATTATCATGATCAATCCATCTCCTGCTGCAGGGTCCCCGGGCTAAAAGGGTTAATGATAAATGTGAGTCAAATGATGTATACAAGAACATTTAACCACTGGTAACCAGTACCAATGGCTGCATCAACAAGGGGGTCAAAGCGACCTATTTCAGACAATAAGGCATTTGACCCATAGCTGCATTTCCCAAATGTTGGTGGTGTCATGTAACAAATATGCACCATATGTAGGAGAAGGATCAACTATGATAATTCAAGGGCAGTGTCCGATTAGCTTGGCACCAACAGACGGCAAGCTAATCTAGCACTACCCTTGAATGGTCTATATCCTTATCTGTAAGTACTGTAATGTAGCTTACATATGGCAGTGGTCTATCCGTCTCCTACTGTGGGGCATTGGGGCTAAACTGGTTAACAGTTCACAATATCTTCTTTATAAATGTTCTCAGCAATGCTGGGCAATAGAGCTAAGTTACATTATAAAGCTTGAATGTCATAAAATGAAAGTTTTATATGCTCGTCTCCTTTGTACACAGGAGAGTTCTTTCCATTACGCTCAAAAGGCAGTGGAAAACCATTGGTATGTCTGCCTACTCACAGGGACTGTGAAAAGAATCGAAGAAAAGAATTAGCTGAGGCAAGACAAGATTGATAACCCGGTATATTGGCAAATTTTAGTAAGAAAATCCTGACATGGAACAGACTGCTTTAACCCATATCATACTGAGGCCAAAAGCTCCAAATGTGTACACTGCCGTATGTAAGCTACATTACAATACTTACAGATAAGGATATAGACCAATGGCTTTAGTTCAAGGGTGGTGCCAGAATAGCAGGGCTCCTAGAGGTGCCAAGCTATTCTGGCACTACCCTTTAACTATTTTAGTCAAACTTATTTCACACGCTGGTGTATTCCAAATGATATTGGTTTTAAAACATTCCTGTGATCCATACTTACGGTTGTGTAAGATCATGTGTGACAAAGTCTGAACTCTTGAGCAGCAGGCAGATGTCAGTTGCTCGTGAACTCTTCAGGGATTTGTTGAAGGACACCCAGCTTGCATCCTGAACAAGATAAGAGAAGCTGAGCTGAGCTGAGGTGAGTAAAGAGATGAGAAGAAAAGAGGAGGCCAGAAAGGATAAACTCATTCACCAGACGGCCGTATTTCACAAGTTTTGGAGGCGCCATCTATCGACTATGCACCAGTTGCAGGAGACGGATCGACCATGATAATTCAAGGGCAGTAACCGATTAGCTTCACGCCGACAGGCGCCAAGCTAATCTGGCACTACCCTTGAATTATCATGGTCGAACAATCCCCTGCTGTTGTGCGTCAGGGCTGAATGGGTTAAGAAGAGCAGAGAAGCAAAGGGAAGAGAAGGGAACTGAGAGGAGATGAGATCAATAAGACTGACTTTATTACCCATTTCATCCTGAGGCTGAAAATATATATATATATATATATATATATATATATATATATATATATATATATATATATATATATATATATATATATATATATATATATATATATATATATAATAAATAAAAAGAAACCCTCTGCTTATTGTCCTATGAAGGCTACACTACAGATTAGGAGATAGATCAACTATTTTAGTTCAAGGGTGGTCCCAGAATAGCCTGTGGCCTCAGGCGCCATGCCAAGCTATTCTGGCACCACCCTTGAACTAGCATAGTCAATTTTATTGCAAGCACTAGTGTATCAGGATGAAAAGGGTTAAGTCCTCTGCAGAAATATGTACACACTGTTTTGATCTTCAGAGAACGATGTGAAACGCCAACACATATATTCTAAAAACGTTTTATAGGCCTTGAAACCACAAAGTTCCAATTTCTATTCCATAAATAACCCAACCCAAAAGAACTTGTACCCATGTAGGGTGACGCTGCACAGAGAATTACAATGTACTGACCTGTGTGGAACTCAAATGAGCTTGGGAAATACTCTGCCCCCAAGGTGTTGAATTGCTGCATCTACTTGAACCAAGAAATAATAAGAATAAGAATAAGAGTACTTAATTATCTAGAAAAGAGAAATTCGGTTGTGGTACATTTATAACAAATAGTACAACAGACATAAAACATATAGCAAATTATGAACATTTTCTCCCTGCACTTGCACAGCTACAAATTCCAAATGGATATAGAGTAAACACTACAAAATCTTTACACATAACTCTTACACATCTCACACAAACATCTTTTATGGACTGAACTGAGCGGCACTTATACATTCACACCCACCTCTACATATGCATACATAATACGCGTGTTTCAACCTAGTCCTAACCCTCACTACTTATTATACAAACATCTCAGTACATTATTACACATTATTACACAAGCTGCATAATTAAAGTCTACCATAGTAAAATAATTAGTGGGTAAACACTCAGTAACAACAATCCCAGTATGTCCATGGTCACCACCAAATGAAACACAATATAATCACTTCTCTAAAATCAACAAGCTCCATTCCTACTGATTGCACAGGTAAAGGGGGATAGGGGGAGGAGTTAGGTTTGGGTATTCGTGGATGTACCTACAGATTGCTTAGAGTGATGAATCAGAACACTCTGGCATCTGCAGCAGGGATTAGAAATTTATCAGACTATGCGAATTCAAATGATGATGCATCACATGTTTACTGATTTAGACTATTCATGACATCTGACTGGTGATCTGTAACTGTATACCTGATGACCTACACGCTAAGGTCCAAAATCACAGACCAGCATATAGATTATCCCATTCAGCCCTGACGCACTACAGCAGGAGATGGGTCGACCATGATAATTCAAGGGTAGTGCCAAATTAGCTTGGCGCCGACAGGCGCCAAGCTAATCTGGCACTGCCCTTGAATTATCATGGTCGATCCATCTCCTGCAACTGGTGCATATTCATTAGATGACGCCTCCAAAATTTGGGAAATACGGCCGTCGGGCTGATTAAGTTAAATCTTGCTGACAAGATTGCTAACCTCCAAGATGGCCTTTACACTGGGCTAGAGGAGCAGCGCAGCCAGCACAGCCGACTTATTGGGTGACAATGCAAACAAGATGAGGATTTCATCCCAAAGTCAACCGTATTGTTTGGAGCTCAGATGCGTTTATCTTTTAGGAACATTTAGAGTTGTTCATATTTTTAGGCTTATTATGCTGATCTATCTCCCTCCTCTCTAAGCCAACCTCTGATCAACACACACGTTGGCGCACACAAATAAAGACTGACACACTGCGCTTCCCGCCAGCAGTGCGCTCTGTGGGCTCGTGTATCGACAGGAATCTCCTTCTACTCAAACCCACCCTCTGATTCACAAACACTGGCACACAGAAATAAAGACGGACACACGGCGATTCCCGCCATTCGATCGTAAGCTGTCTGTGGTCTGGCGAAACATAGCTATTCTGAAGCAGCCGAATGATAGCACGAGCAGCGAAATGACGTCACTTCAAGCTTCAAGTCATGGCATCATTAGCATGTAATCCCACGGCGCCGTGTTCATAGTGACGACTCGATGTTATACGTCATCATCACATTACTAACATTTGACGTATCAGAGAATCAACTTTGCAATTTTCTTGCTGATTTTCATGCTTACAGTCCACAAATTGACCTAATCCTACCCCAGGGCCGGGGCAAATAGCAGGCTTATGCAAACACTGTTTATGTGCCTGATGTTCACACCTAGGGCCGACAGCTCACAATTGACCTAATCGTACCCGACAGCCGAGACAAACTGCAGGCTTATGTAAATATCCTTTACGAAAAATTATGCGATTATTAATGAGAAGATTTTTTTTCGTAAAACAGATTCAATTGTTTTAAGATTAACCCTTATAATTCGTGGAAAAACGTGAACAATTAAAAAAAATTATCACTCAAAAAGTTCTAGAGGTACAATGCTGGTTAACGAACTCATTCAATATGTCCCTTTTATCTAACTATCTGCAAAATATCTAGTAAAAATAAGAACAATTGCGGACTGCAGTGTGGATCAATCGGTTTTGGGGAAACGGCCATTTTCTCGCCAATGAGCATTTTAATCAAAACATTAAAAAAAATGTCCAGAGGTAATTCTTTAGGGACAATATCCTAAAATTTCAAGCTTGTCCGTTCTCAAAAGCGGGCTCTAGATAGTTGCTGTCACATCCTCACACGCACACACACACACACACACACACACACACACACACACACACACACACACACACACACACACACACGCACACGCACACACGCACACGCACGCACACACACACACACATATGGCGTTTTGGCGCCAAATCGACGTTCTCTAGCAAGGTTTGCCAAGCTAGACGTGACGACATTTGTATCTTGTTACTTCTTTGCCAGAATTTCTGCGTCGCACGCCAAAAACGTCATGTGCATGCTCCGGAATGCGCCCGACCCAGCCCCATTTCAAAGTCTAGCGTATTTTTTAAATACGGTAGACACAAAGTGAAATGACTGAAAATGGTTCACGGGATCTGGCCAGCAAGAGATATAAATTCTCATCAGCTCCTGTTGATGCAGGGGCTCGTTACAATGTATGCCTCTTGCAGATGGAACAAGCTGGCTGAAGGGCTGAAGTTCAGATCTCTGGGATTTGACAAAGCTGAATTAGCCTCCATGACTGAACACTGTCTTTTATCAATTGCCGATTGAGTCTGATTTAACCCATATCATACTGAGGCTAAAAACTTCAAATGTGTACTCTGCCATATGCAAACTACATTATTGTACTTACAGATAAGCATATAGACCAATGGCTTTAGTTCAAGGGTGGTGCCAGAATAGCTTGGCGCCTAGAGGCGCCAAGCTATTCTAGCACTACCCTTGAACTATTTTAGTCAAACTTATTTGACACACACTTAATCCGAATGATAAGGGTTAACATCCTGAGGCCAGGTTGTAATGTATTACGTGTAGACAATTTATAACTAGTTAGTCTGAAGTTTGTAATTGTTTCATTTTGTAAAATAAAATTTTCAAAATGCATCACTGACCTGTAGACCATATAATTTTAAATGGTTCATTGTTTTAAAGAAGCTTGCTGAACACACTCACGTTTACACAAGTGAGTGATTGTATCCAGCAAGCTATCTTAGACCAAGTAACAATTTACAGTTACTGAGTTAGGTAAGCAGTTTAAAATACATTATCCTGGTACATGTTTCTTGCTGAAGTATTTAATCAATTGAATTGAAATAGACTGAAATTTACCCATTAGAGGGCCCATTTTCCGCACCCGCTAACTTTCAGACGGCATTAAAGTACTTTAAACTTGTCGAAGTTTAAAAGTAATGATGGCATCCTTCAGATGAAAGGTTGAAGTTATGCAGAGATTTTTTTTTTCTTGTCCCAATTGTTTTTAATTAATTGATGAATTTTATTTTCTTTGCGTTTTCGGCGCCGTGAGCAACCGCTGAATTACAATAGACTGAAATTTACCCACTTAGCCCTGACACCCTACAGCAGGAGATGGATTATCCATGATAATTATTCAAGGGTAGTGCCAGATTGCCTTATGGCGCCAAGCTAATCTGACACGACTTGAATTATCATGGTCGATCCGTCTCATGCAGCTGGTATGTAGAAGTTACATGACCGTGGGGTTAACTCATTGGAGCCGTGCCGCCTACGGATATGCGGCGATTTGCCACGTATCCAGAGGCGAAATGTTTCCAATGAGTTAAATGGGTTAAACCCCCTGTACTATTCGGCCTTGGCTCAGATTTACCGTAGTGGGCCCGTTTTCTGCACCCGCTAAGTTTCAGACGACATTAAAGTACTTTAACCCATGTCATACTGAGGCTCAAAGCTTCAAATTTGTACACTGCCATATGCAAGCTACATTATAGTACTTGCAGATAAGGATATAGACCAATGGCCTACAGGCGCCAAGCTATTCTGGCACTACACGAACTGTTTTAGTCCAAATTATTTCACACACTGGTCTTTTCCGAATGATAAGGGTTAAACTTGTCGAAGTTTAAAAGTAATGACGTCATCTTTTAGACGAAAGGTTGAAGTTATGCTGACATTTTTTTCTTGTCCAAATTATATTTATTAATTGATGGGTTTTTTTCTTTTGCGTTGTCGGCGCCGCGTGCGACCGCTGATTTTGTGACAAGGTAAGCTGATTTATAGGTCAACAGCAACCATAACTTTGTACCTACCGCATTGCTTCTGACTGTAGCAGCACAGCATGAGTCCGTAGTCTCCGAAAAAAACGTCGGTTTTGAAATTGTGTCGCTTACAACGCGTGATACGATCGATTTATCTGACTTGATCTGGTCATAACTCGATGACGTAATAATATACCAGCGATAAAAAAAAAAAAAATCGTCGGCCTTTATTCACAATGACTGAACCCGCTCCACCCCCCCCCCCCACCCCCTCCCAAAAAAAATAAATAAATAAATAAATAAATAAAAATAAATAATAAATAAATAATAAATAAAATAAAAATAAATTAATAAAATAAAAAATGAATAAATTAAATAATAATAATAATAATAATAATAATAATAATAATAATAATAATGATAATAATACAATATAAAAAAATTTTTTAAAAATTAGAAAACAAAATAAAGATAAAAAAAAAGAAAAAAAAAGAAAAATAAAAGACAAGGTTCTCACTCAAGAAGTCTTCAAGGGCAAAAAGCGCCACCTGTCATTAACCCTCTGGGTGTCGGTAGCGCTTTTTGTCACGATGATTCCTGCAGGAGTCATCGCTACCAAAAACGCTACCGACACCCAGAGGGTTAACACATTTTGCTCCAGGATCGAAATCCGCAAATTTTGAAGTTGCCCCCTGAAGACTGTATTACACTTCTTGAAACAGATCGAGCGTGATAGTTCAAGGGTTGTGCCAGAATAGCTTGGCGCCTATGGGCGCCAAGCTATTCTGGCACAACCCTTGAACTGTCACGCTCAAACTGTCTTGCCGTGTCGTGTCGGAGCTGAATGAGCTAAAGACCGTCTTGTAGGTGATCTCTCCTCATAAGGGTGGTCGCTCAGCACAGGTTCTGCTGCAGTACAGTCAGGTTAGACTACAGAGAATATTGTGTACGTGTATTTAGCGACCAAAGGCATGTCTCCCGTATCGCATATCATGTTGTTGTTATCAGATCGGCTTGCTCTATGAATTTTGTCATAATAAAGTGGATAGAAATGACACGCGTGCGAACAGCTTTGTGTGAGAGTGACTGTGACTGCGAGTGAATATGTGTGTAACGAAAAAAAAAAAAATCAAAAGACTAGACGACCAGGAGGTGGGGGGTGGGGGTGGAGTTGGTTGCCTGATGTCATGCTTTCCACCACCACCACCATACCCCCACCCCCACCCCCACCCCCCCTCCCCCCACCCCCCAATGTCCCACCCACTGGGGAAATTCGTCAGACCCGGATTTTCGAAACGTAAGTTACTACCTCCACTACTTCCCCATTCCGTTCACCTCCCCCCCCCCCCCCCCGCCAAACCCCTCCCCCCCCCCCCAAGAAAAAAAGAAAAATAAAGCATTCAGCTGCACCTCGCAATGACGCACAGCATGACATGCGCAGTTATTATGTTCGAGTGTATGTTTTGCAGACTATTTTAAAACTGGATAAACAGCCATACACCATATCAGCTCCAGGCTCAGATCAGTTACCCGGAAAGAGGAGGGGGGGGGGGGATTCCAACTTTTTGTTTGGGACCTTCAACCTGACGCAAGAAAAGGCGCGGGGAAGGGAGTCGGGGGGGGGGGGGGTGTCACGACACGCCTGACGGAGTCAGGGCGCCGTGGACAATATGAGTGCTGACACTCGAGAAAACCCACCCACTCTAAATAAACCACACAACTCCAGTGATAAACAACAACAAATCCTTTATTACCTACTCTTACTCTAACCCCCACCCCAACCCACTAACGCCCCACACCCTCACACATACCCACACATGCACTCATAACGTATTAACACATGAAAAAGATTTACAGGTGAAAATGACTAACCGGTGAAAATGGTCAGTGTCATGGTCCGTGGACGTTTCCTAAAGCCTGCGCGGTGGAGCTTTTTGGTGGAGTGCAGTGTGCGCAGTACTGGCCCCACCCTTTAAACCCTTGGTTCATCTGCCATGGCCTAGCAAGCTGGGACGATGGCATCGAGGTCCTCGGGTCGTAGGTTTTATATCAGACTGTCCTTGTCCTAGTCTCTGGCTCAAAAGCCTTCCCCGGAGACACGGGGGCTTTGATGTCAGGGGTTTCCTCCCTTAGCCTTTCCGCAGCCAAGCGGCCAGGCCTGCAAGGCAGCAGGCAACTCGTGGAGGGCGGGGTCGTCTATGTCCCGTACAGATGTGAACATCTGCCCACTGCCCAGTATGTATAGAAAGGTCTTACCATCAGCTACCTTTGTACCAAATCTGACTGAAATGTTGGCCAACACTTTGATAAACACTACAATTCTATGAAAAACCTGTGATTTTGCACACATTTCCCAACCTCCTGTAGCCCTTGACCTTTCTGACGAGTCATCAAAATTAGCATGTATGCATAGAATGGTCCAAGCATCAGACATCTGTACCAAGTTTGAGTCTGAAGTTGAAAATAGTGTTCAAGGAGAACAAAATTGTGTCAAAATATGGCTTCTTTTTTTTTTAACCCTCTCCTGGACTGCATGTGACCTTGACCTTCGAGAGAGGTCACTGAAATTGGTATGCTTAGAAAGGTTTTACCGCAAAGTACCCTTGGGCCAAGTTTGAAGCCTGAGACTTGAATAGTCTCCAAGAAAATGCCAACGTTAAAGTTTACCACGGACTACAGACACCCAACAGACGATGGATGGCCAATTCATCATCATCATCAGTCCCTTGCCCGAACTGGGCGTTGGGGGGACTGAAAGGCAGCAGCAACAGACAGTGCTCTCCACTGAGTTCTATTTTGGGCGGTGGCAAGCAAGTCTGGCATCTCGAGTTCGGTCCATTCTTTTATGTTTGCGACCCAACTCTTTCTCTGACGACCTCGCCGACGACTTCCTTCGAGAGTGCCTTGGAGGATAGTCTTGGACAAGGTGTTGTGTCGGGTCACGTGGCCAAACCAAGCAAGCTTGCGCCGTTTCACGGTTGCCAGAACGGGTTCATGTGGGCCCACCAGGGAAGTGACGATGCTCCGTACATATTCGTTGGTCTTGTGCTCGCGGTACGAGATGCGGAGCAACTTCCTCAGGCACTTGTTCTCAAAGGCCTGGATTTTCTTTTCTGAGTCTGCAAGCAGTGTCCAAGTCTCACAGCCGTAGAGTAGAATAGACACTACGAGGGACTTGTAAAGCCTGTACTTGGTGGTGAAGCTGATGGAGTTACTTCGCCATATCATGTCCAGCCTGGCCATTGCGGATGTTGCTGTACCTATCCTGATACGGATCTCTGCTATGCAACTACCGTCTTTGGACAGGGTGGCTCCCAAGTACTTGAACCTATTGACCTCTTCTAGCTTATGGCCGTTCATGTGAATGTTGCTGCTGCTGTCGCTTGTGGTGTTGATCATCACTTTGCTTTTATCCGTACTGATCTCCATGCCATAAGACCCTGCGCTACTTGAAAGTTTGTCTGTCAGGTTTTGGAGCTCACTATTGCTGCCTGCCATGAGGTCAATGTCGTCTGCGAATCGAAGATTGCACAGGGATCTGCCACCAATAGAGATTGAAGTATGGTGGTCGTGGAGGGTTTCCTGCATGATCTTCTCCAGGAATATGTTGAAAAGGACAGGAGAGAGCAGGCATCCTTGACGGACACCGATCGTCGTCCTGAAGAACTCGCCTGACTGATTGTTAAGTAGAACCGCGCTGCAGGCTTTCTTGTAAAGCGCTTCTATCATTTGGATCAGTCCCTCCTCTATGTTGAACGATCTCATGACTTGCCAGAGTCCGTCGTGCCAGACGCGATCAAATGCTTTCCTGAAATCAATGAAGTTGTGGTAGAGTTCGCGCTGATGCTGCAGATGTTTCTCGATCAGGACGCGGCAGTTGAAAATCTGCTCTACAGTGCTTCTTCCAACTCTGAAGCCAGCCTGTTCTTCTGCCAGCAGTTCCTCGGCGAAAGTTTTGAGGCGGTTGAGAATGATTCTAAGCATTACTTTGCTAGGGTGACTTATCAGACTGATAGTTCTGTAGTTCTGGCACTGTTTCAGGTTTCCTTTCTTGGGGATTGACTTTATCTTGCTGCCTCGACGATTCAAATCCAGCGTTAACAAAGCACAAACGAGGTCCTTTCCTGGCGCTGATATTGGCAGCGACCACAACCTCGTCCTTACTAGCCTCAAGTTGAAGCTGGCATTGAAACGAGATAGCAAGAGCCCTCGCATCAGATTCGACCTCCAGAAGCTAAAAGACCCGGAAGTAGAAGAGCTCTTCCAAGCCCAGGTGGGAGGCAGATTTGCAGCCTTGGCTACTTTGGACTGTGACGTAGACACCCTTGCTGGAAATATAAAAGAGGTGTTACTTTCTACAGCAGAAGAAGTGCTGGGGAAGCAGAGGAAGCGCAAACAGCCCTGGGTCACCGATGACATCCTCGATCTCTGTGATGAGAGGAGAGCCTGGAAGAAAAAGAGAGGCCAAGACCTCACATCAGCAAACAAGTACAGACTTGTCAACAAGAAGATCAGGAAGAGGATGAAAGAAGCCAAAGAAGATTGGATTGAAGACCAGTGTTGTAGCGTGGAAGAGGGCATGGCAAACGGCAACAGCAAGAAGGCTTATGAAACGCTAAGGACCCTCACCAAGACTCAACAGCGAACAGCCACAGTCATCGAAGACAGCAGCGGCCAACTCCTTACGGAAAACACTGCTGTACTAAACAGATGGACTGAGTACTGCCGAGACTTGTATAACTACAAGGCTGAGCCAGACACCAGCATCCTCCAAAACAACCAGGCTGGGGCCAGGAAGGCTGAAGACCTGCCAGTGTTAGCTGAAGAGGTGGAAGCAGCCGTACGCGGCATGAAGGGAGGAAAGTCTCCAGGTGTAGACAACGTACCTGCTGAACTGTTGAAACATGGAGGATAAGTAACAACGAAGGTCCTCACTACACTCTGTCAAAAGATCTGGGAGCAAAAGAAATGGCCAGTAGAATGGACACAGTCTCTAGTGATGGCCAATTACATACTCTATTTTGCTCTGACACGTGGGGCCAAAAATTGGATGATACAGTGAGAAAAATTGTAGATGATGAAGCCAGCTCTTGACGTTAACCCTTTCACTGTGACAGTGTCAGTAGTGCTTTTCCTGCAGCACTCACCTCAACAAAAAGCACTATTGACTAGCAGATCAAACAATAAGCAAGTTATATATATAGCAGTACACTCTCAAAGGGACTTTCACCGGATATGCATGTTCAATTCTGTCCTTCAGCCGGCTCCTTCCATCTGCAAAGGGCATAAATTATCGTTGAGCCCCTGCCTTTGCAGAGACATACACACCTCTAGCTAGCAATAATTAGCCACATCGACGGTATCTGACGGAGGTTTTTCAAACTTTACCCTCTTAATCTCACGGCCACATTTCCAAATTTAGAGGGGTTGTCCAACGACAATGTACCAGTGGTAGGAGATGAACTGATCATGATAATTCAAGGGTAGTGCCAGATGAGCTTGGCGCATTCTGGGCGCCAAGCTCATCTGGCACTACCCTTGAATTATGATCAATCCATCTCCTGCTTTTGGGCGCTGAGGTTAATGGCTTATATATATACAACTAACCAGACCATTTATGTATAATATAAAAAAAAATATATTAAAAAAAATATTTTAAAAAAAAGTAGGAGGAACACATAAAAAAAACACAAGGCCACTCATTCGTCACTCTGCATACATGAGCGAGTCAATGGAGACAACACTGAAAGTCATAATCGACATAACCTGCCTTCTATCCCAGATGACCTAGGTTCTGATCATGTAACTTATCACTATCATTTTCTCAGTGTCGTAATCCTTCTGGCAAGACTTCCTGCCATTTCAGAAAGGGAGGAAACTCTACCGATACCATCAATTCCTCATGATCCGGACTGTAACAAGCCACCTTAAAGATAGTCCAAGATTCTGCTAAACAACTGAAAAATCTTCTGCTCGTTTGTAATAACACTTTTTTTTTTTAAATATACAACTTTTAATATTAATGGTCAATAAATTTATTTAGCATATTACAATAGACACCTTCAAACCACAATAAAACCAATAGCATCAAAATCTGTGATTTTGATTCTACACACTTGAACAAGCTTCAGCAATCTTACGTGTGAAAATGACTTACAGGTGAAAATGACTAACAGGTGAAAATCGGCAATGGCTATACAAGGCGGGTACTTTGTCTCTGTACAGTGTCCTCTGTCCCACACTAGACAGGGTGGCTCGTAACGTAAGAGTACTACCCCTACACCGCAGAGCACCGTAGCCGCGCTTGCCCACGCACGCCTGTGACCGACGCGCAGAACGTAGAATCAGCCTGCTGTAGCCCAACGTACTTGTCCAACAGGACCGGCTAGCGAAGGCGTTCCGACTCCCGATGATGCGTCACCGTTGGTCGTGGATGATGAAGAGATCGAAGGACGAAATCTTCGAAGCCAGTGCACTGGAAAAGGGCGCATTGTCAGTCAAAGTGCCAACACAGTTAATTCTGGCCTATTTGACACGCACCTACTCACAAACCACGTGAGTTGTGTCTCGTCTCACCCTAATACCCGCCTTGGCCATATTAAATATACAATCATGGATATGAAAGCTTCCTATGTACATTCAACATTCACCAGGTCTGCACTATTCCATTACACTAACATTAAGCTAGCACAACCACTTTGTATAATAACATTGCCACTGCTAAAACCAACATTATCAAAATATCCACATGTACATACAACGATATCAAATAATCACCAGCAACCACCCCACGTGACAATCTTATTACATTACATCTAGGACTTAATACAAATATATTTGAAAGGATACCCACTTTAATTCATTTTACAACATGGCCCTTTAAATACTGATACTCGGCGACAGCCGAACATAAACTAAATCCGACACCCGCCACGTTACAACCCAACCTAAAAAACATGGTTAAAGACTCGATTAAAACATCACTAAAAAACTAGACGAACATACCCTTCCGAACCTGTGTACACATTCACACACCCGAGAGCACAGCAGCTAACTGAGAAAAATGGCATGAGTATTTACCTGTCACTGGTGAGTCCTCCGGCAGGACGAGACAAACAAGACGAAGACGAACCGGAGGGGTCTTCTGTTGAGTAGCAGCCGTGGTCACAAGTCTCTCGGACACCCACACCCAGGAACACTGGCCGTGGTCTTGCAGAGAGGGTAAAACAACCCTCATACAGCTTGTCAAGGGCTCCAAACGAGGCCGCACCCTGACCCAGACTCTCACTTCGCTAGCTAACTCCGCTGACTGACTGTAATATCCCTCTGCTACCTTGCAGTTTAACTTTACTCTGAACACTGTTCGGTTAAAGCTACCCGGCGAAAGCGTGCAACCGCTGTACTCGCTCACTGTTAAGCTTGCTGCACGGGCTTTACGATTACGCTCACACTACATTTATTAACTTCCCTAAACTAAGGCTATTTACAGAAGTCGGCGACCTACATTTATTAACAAAAAAAAAAACGACTTGGCGAAAAAATGAAACATGTCACATCCGTTACGTGACAGGGGGGTCGAAGAAAGCGCGGGAGCGTCAGGACTCTGTTACATTAAAATTATTAGGGGGGGGGGGGAGGGGACCTAACTCCTTCCACCACCACCACCACCAGATCCATTGGCAAGTGTAGCTAAAAATGACGTCACGTCTAGCTACGCAAACCTTGCTAGAGAACGTCTTTTTGGCGCCAAGCGCCGTATGTGTGTGTGTGCGTGTGTGTGAGGATGTGACAGCCACTAGAGCCCGCGTTTGAGGACGGATAATTACACTTGAAATTTTTAGATATTGTCTCTGAAAGAATTGTCTCGGGACCTTTTTTCAAAAAATATGTTTTGATTAAGATGCTCATTGACGAGAAATTGGCCGTTTCACACACACACACACACACACACAAAAAAAGCCCGGTTGATCCACACTGGAGTCCGTAATTTTTACTAGATATTTGGCGTATAGCTATATTGAATGAGTTCGTTAACAAGCATTGCATCTCTAGAACATTTTTGAGTGATAATTAAATATCGATTTTTTTTACCTTGTTGGGATTCATTTCACCAATTATATGGGTTAATCGTAACACAATTGAATCTTTTTTTACGAAAAAAACAACAATACAATCTTCTCATTAATAATCGCATGATTTCTCGTAAACGGTATTTTCGTATGCCTGCAATATGTCTCGGCTGTCGGATCGGATTTAGTCAATTGTGACCTGTATGCTCTAGGTGTGAAAATCAGACAGTTTTCTGCACCACTGTTTAGGAGTCATTTGTAAAACAGCTAACATAACTTTAATTTTTCTTTTATGAAAAAAGCTATCTTCTCATGATGATCCGCATGATTTGTCATAAACAGTGTTTGCATAAGCCTGCTTTTTGTCCCAGCCCTGGGGCAGGATTAGGTCAAATTGTGAACTGTAAGCTCTAGGCATGAAAATCCGCAAGAAAATTGCAAAGCTGATTCTCTGATATGTCAAATGTTAGTACTGCGATGATGACTTATAACATCGAGTCGTCACTATGAACACGGCGTCGTGGACTAATTGATGCCGCGCCATGACGAGAAGCTCGAAGTGAAGTGATTTCGTTGCTTGTGCTATCATTCGGCTGCTTCAGGATAACTATGCTACGCCAGACCACAGCTTACGATCGAATGGCGGGAATCGCCGTGTGTCCGTCTTTATTTCTGTGTGCCAGTGTGTGTGAATCAAAGGGTGGGTTGGAGTAGGAGATGGATTCCTGTCGCTACACGAGCCCACAGAGCGTACTAATGGCGGGAAGCTCAGTGTGTGCGCCGACGTGTGTATTGATCCGAGATTGGCTTAGAATGGAGGTAAATGGATCAGCATTATAAGCCTAAAATTGCAGTGGGCAGATGTTCACATCTGCACGGGACATAGACGACGCCGCCCTCCACGAGTCGCCTGCTGCCTTGCAGGCCTGGCCGCTTGGCTGCGGAAAGGCTAAGGGAGGAAACCCCTGACATCAATGCCCCCGTGTCTCCGGGGAAGGCTTTTGAGCCAGAGACTAGGACAAGGACAGTCTGATATAAAACCTACGACCCGAGGACCTCGATGCCATCGTCCCAGCTTGCTAGGCCATGGCAGATGAACCAAGGGTTTAAAGGGTGGGGCCAGTACTGCGCACACTGCACTCCACCAAAAAGCTCCACCGCGCAGGCTTTAGGAAACGTCCACGGACCATGACACTGACCATTCCAAGTCCTGTAGCGACGGGCGAGGGGCAAAACGGCAGGTGAAAGATGTCACTGGAAGCCGCAGTCTCAAACCTGCATGCAGGCGGTTCAGGATATTGGTCGCCTGATGTTGACATGGGGATGACAACATCACTCGGCACACCCTGAACGACCAAGCAGCCTTCTCTAGGGACAGCACTGCTTGCTCCACACGGAGAGGGGCCTAGAAAAGGTGGCCTAACCAAAGCTCGTCCCCTCGCAACCCCAGTTGGCTAGCCGCGGTCAACGGGCATCTTCTCCTGCGGTCAAAAAACAAGAAAGAATAACGGATCCACTCTCATGACGACCACGACCGGACTCAACGTAGCATGTTGGAACGTCCGAACCATGCTCGACAATGCAGACAGCGGACGCCCTGAACGTCGCTCTGCCCTCATTGCCCATGAATTGCGGAGGTTAAACATCGACATCGCCGCGCTCAGCGAAGTACGCCTTCCGAACGAAGGCAGCCTCCAAGAACTTGGTGCTGGGTACACCCTCTACTGGTCAGGCAGGCCTGCATCAGAAAGACGGCTTTCAGGCGTGGGTTTCATGGTCAAGACATCCATTGCGACTAAGCTGGAAAACCTACCAACGGGTCACTCAGACCGCATCATGTCCATGCGCCTCCCACTGAGACACCAGCAGCACGTCACCCTTCTCAGTGTGTACTCCCCAACCCTCCTGGCAGAGCCTGCTCAAAAGGACAAGTTTTACACTGACCTGCGCAGCCTCCTACAGAGTACCCCTGCAGACGACAAAGTCGTCATCCTTGGCGACTTCAACGCCAGAGTGGGCCAGGACTCTGAAGCCTGGAAAGGAGTCCTCGACAAGCATGGCGTGGGGAACTGCAATGACAATGGCCGCTTACTGTTGGAGTTCTGTGCGGAGCAGCAACTGGTCATCACCAACACTACTTTTCAGCAAAAGGACAGTCGAAAGACCACCTGGATGCATCCTCGCTCCAAACACTGGCACCTTATCGACTATGTCCTAGTGCGTCAGAGGGACCGCAGTGACGTCCTCCTCACCAGAGTGATGCCCAGCGCAGAGTGCCACACTGACCACCGCCTTGTCCGCTGCAAACTCAGGCTCCACTTCAAGCCAAAACCCAAGAAATGGGGGCCCCCCAAGAAAAAGCTTGATGTTGCCAGCCTTCAGCGTGACGATGTGAAAGCTGCCTTTCAGACAGATTTACAGCGCAGGCTCAAAGACACAGCGGACCCAGTAGACTCCTCCCCTGAAACACTTTGGGAACAACTGAAAACTGCTATTGCAAAATCATCTGCAGAAGTCTTGGGTTTCGCCAGAAAGAAGAACAAAGACTGGTTTGACGAAAACGATGTAGAGATCCAGGAATACCTAGCAAAAAAATGAGCCGCCCATCAGGCCCACCTAGCCCAGCCTTCCTGCCCTGTGAAGAAGTCTGCCTTCCGCCTCGTCTGCAGCAGTCTCCAGCGCAAGCTCAGAGATCTCCAGAATGAGTGGTGGACCAGACTTGCACAGAGGACCCAGCTTTGTGCTGACAATGGTGACTACAGGGGCTTCTACGAAGCACTGAAAGCAGTGTATGGCCCCAGGCACCTGGTACAAAGTCCCCTGCGAAGCGCGAATGGCCAGGCACTCCTCACAGATAATACCTCCATCTTGAACCGCTGGTCGGAATACTTTCAGAGCCTCTTCAGCGCTGAGCGCACTGTTCAAGAAGCAGTCGTCCTACAAATCCAACACCTCCCAGTAAAGGTTGAGTTGGACGAACCGCCCACCGCTGAAGAGACCCTCACAGCCATCCACCTGCTCAAGAGTGGCAAAGCAGCAGGCATCGATGGAATACCACCAGAGATCTGGAAACATGGAGGCACAGCACTGCACAACAAGCTCCATGACCTCTTTCTCTGCTGCTGGGAGGAAGGAACACTACCAAAAGATCTCCGTGATGCAGTCGTTATCACCCTGTACAAGAACAAAGGCGAGAAGTCTGACTGTTCCAACTATCGGGGAATTACCCTGCTGTCCATTGCTGGGAAAATCCTTGCAAGGCTGCTCCTGAATCGGCTGGTACCTGCCATCGCTGAAGACCAACTCCCAGAGGGCCAGTGTGGCTTCAGAGCAAACAGGAGCACCACCGATATGGTCTTTGTGCTGAGACAGCTACAGGAGAAGTGCCGCGAGCAGAACAAAGGTCTGTACGTAACATTTGTCGACCTAACAAAAGCGTTCGACACTGTGAGCAGGCAAGGCATGTGGCAGATCCTGGAGCGACTTGGCTGTCCCCCAAAGTTCCTCAACATGATTGTCCAGCTACACGAGGACCAGCAAGACCAGGTCAGACTCAACAATGACCTCTCGGAACCATTCCCTATTCTCAACGGCGTAAAGCAGGGCTGCGTGCTGGCACCGACTCTCTTCACCATCTTTTTTAGCATGATGTTGAAGCAGGCCACAGTGGACCTCGATGATGACGATGCAGTGTACATCAGGTATCGTCTCGATGGCAGCCTGTTCAACCTCAGACGACTGCAGGCCCACACGAAAACCCTAGACCAACTGATTCGTGAGCTGCTTTTTGCTGATGATGCTGCCCTCGTTGCACACACAGAGAGAGCCCTGCAGCGCATCACGTCTTGCTTCGCAGATGCTGCCCAGCTCTTTGGACTCGAGGTCAGTCTGAAAAAGACAGAGGTCCTCCATCAGCCGGCACCCAAGACAGTGTATCGCCCTCCTCACATCACCATTGGCGAGTCTGAACTAAAGTCAGTGCACCAGTTTACTTACCTTGGCTGCATTATCACGTCGGACGCCAAGCTGGACAAGGAGCTTGACAGCAGGCTGGCAAAAGCGAACAGCGCTTTCGGGCGACTTTTCAAGCGGGTGTGGCACAATCAACAGCTGAAAACAGGCACCAAGATCAGCGTGTACAGAGCTGTGGTCCTCACCACCCTGCTGTATGGTTCCGAGTCCTGGGCCCTCTACCGCAGCCAACTACGACTCCTCGAACGCTTCCACCAGCGCTGCCTGCGTACCATCCTGGGCATTCACTGGAGTGACTATGTCACCAACGTCGAGGTCCTTGAACAGGCTCAAACTGTGAGCATCGAGGCTTTGCTGCTGCGGACACAGCTCCGCTGAGCGGGGCATGTCTCCAGGATGGAGGATCATCGCCTACCAAAGATCACCCTGTTCGGCGAGCTTGCTACTGGACACCGTGACAGAGGGGCACCAAAGAAGAGATACAAAGACTGTCTCAAGAAGTCACTTAGTGCCTGCCAAATCGACCACCACCAGTGGTCTTCGCTTGCTGCGGACCGTGACACCTGGCGCTCCACCATTTACAAGGCAGCTGTCTCCTTTGAGGACTCTCACAGAGCTAGCCTTAAGGACAAGCGGCTCAGGAGAAAAAACAGAGATGCCGCAGCTCAGAACCCTGGCCATACCTTCCCCTGCAGCCACTGCGGTCGAACCTGCCTGTCTCGGATTGGCCTCCGCAGCCACGAACAAGCCTGCAGACGTCGTGGGCAACTCCTATAAAATCTTCGTTCGCGAAGTCAAGCCAAGAGAGAGATAAGCCTAAAAATATGAGCAACTCTGAGTGTTCCTAAAAGTAAACACATCTGAGCTCCAAACAATACGGTAGACTTGGGGATGAAATCTTCATCTTGTTTGTTGTTCAGTGCCCTCGTTTTTTGGTCGTAAATTTGCGTTTCAGTTCAGTTTAGTTCAATTCTATTTTTTTTCAAGACTGCATCTATGAGCTCCACCCCACCCCACCCCACCCCATCCCATTCCACCCCATTCCAAAGACGGCATGTGCTGAACTGGATTGGCCTGTGTCTAAATGAACCATCACTAGACCTATGCGTAGCGTTTCGCAACTGTCTTTTACAGAAGTGTATCTAAGAACTGTTAGGGCGTTAGTGGGCCTTTAAGTCTGCCTTTGCGTTATTAAAAAGAAGATAATATCCCCGCATTATTCTTTAATAATAGAAAATGAAATTTTGGTAAATGACCTATGAAGATTCTTTTTTTTTACAGTGTAAGAGACATACTGACAATGTTAGTTCAAAGGTATTGCCAGAATAGCTATGAGCCTTCAGGCGCCAAGCTATTCTGGCAACACCCTTGAACTATCATGATCGATCTATATTCGTTTGTGGGGAGCTGGATGGCTCGGTGGCAGAGTGTTCGACTCTTGTCCGAAAGGTCGCGGGTTCAAATCCACATGGGGACGAAATTTGTTCAGACAATATTCGATGCCTCGTCTTTGAAATCACCTTCGTAGTGGGCAAAAGACTTCAAGCCCTAAACATTAAACCCATTTCAGCCCTGACGCACTACAGCAGGAGATGGATCGACCATGATAATACAAGGGTGGTGCCAGATTAGCATGGCGCCTGTCGGCTAATCTGGCACTACCCTTGAATTATCATGGTCGATCCATCTCCTGCAACAGATGCATAGTCGTTAGATGACGCCTCCAAAATTTGGGAAATACGTGCGTCGGGCTATATGAGTTAACGTTAGCATATTCTATTGTAGTGTGTCAGGGCTGAACGGGTTAACCCTACAGCTGCCAGTTCTGGGCCAGTGACAATGTCCGCCTTGGAACTCTGCTGTTCAAACACGGTTATCCAAACACACACAACGTCAGTGGTTTGTAAAAACACAAGTGAATGCGAGTCAAGTAGATTTCACTTGTCCCGTTGTATGAAAATTTGTCTAAACTCATTCAGCCCGACGGCCGTATTTCCCAAATTATGGAGGCGTCATCTAATGACTATGCACGAGTTGCAGGAGATGGATCGACCATGCTAATTCAAGGTCGGTGCCAGATTAGCTTGGCGCCGACAGACGCTAAGCTAATCTGGCACTACCCTTGAATTATCATGGTCGACCCATCTGCTGCTGTAGTGCGTCAGGGCTGAATGGGTTAAAGGCCCACAGCCGCCGTAACCGTTCAAAGATACACTTCTGTAACAGCTGGTTACGAAACGTCACACACAGGTCTAGTGTTACGTGGTGGAGTTGTAGTCGAAGTATGATAAACACACCAGACGTACACACGTAAGGTTCTTTTCAAATAACCCTCATTCAGCTGCAATCCGTCACGCGTGGCTTAAGGATGTAGACAATACTGGAGTAACAGTTCCAACGCAGCACCGACCCTCTTCACCATCTTTTTTAGCATGATGTTGAAGCACAGTGGACCTCGATGATGACGATGCAGTGTACATCAGGTATCGTCTCGATGGCAGCCTGTTCAACCTCAGACGACTGCAGGCCCACACGAAAACCCTAGACCAACTGATTCGTGAGCTGCTTTTTGCTGATGATGCTGCCCTCGTTGCACACACAGAGAGAGCCCTGCAGCGCATCACGTCTTGCTTCGCAGATGCTGCCCAGCTCTTTGGACTCAAGGTCAGTCTGAAAAAGACAGAGGTCCTCCATCAGCCGGCACCCAAGACAGTGTATCGCCCTCCTCACATCACCATTGGCGAGTCAGAACTAAAGTCAGTGCACCAGTTTACCTACCTTGGCTGCATTATCACGTCGGACGCCAAGCTGGACAAGGAGCTTGACAGCAGGTTGGCAAAAGCAAATAGCGCTTTCGGGCGACTTTTCAAGCGGGTGTGGCACAATCAACAACTGAAAACAGGCACCAAGATCAGCGTGTACAGAGCTGTGGTCCTCACCACCCTGCTGTATGGTTCCGAGTCCTGGGCCCTCTACCGCAGCCAACTACGACTCCTCGAACGCTTCCACCAGCGCTGCCTGCGTACCATCCTGGGCATTCACTGGAGTGACTATGTCACCAACGTCGAGGTCCTTGAACAGGCTGAAACTGTGAGCATCGAGGCTTTGCTGCTGCAGACACAGCTCCGCTGGGCGGGGCATGTCTCCAGGATGGAGGATCATCGCCTACCAAAGATCACCCTGTTCGGCGAGCTTGCTACTGTACACCGTGACAGAGGGGCACCAAAGAAGAGATACAAAGACTGTCTCAAGAAGTCACTTAGTGCCTGCCAAATCGACCACCACCAGTGGTCTTCGCTTGCTGCGGACCGTGACACCTGGCGCTCCACCATTTACAAGGCAGCTGTCTCCTTTGAGGACTCTCACAGAGCTAGCCTTAAGGACAAGCGGCTCAGGAGAAAAAACAGAGATGCCGCAGCTCAGAACCCTGGCCATACCTTCCCCTGCAGCCACTGCGGTCGAACCTGCCTGTCTCGGATTGGCCTCCGCAGCCACGAACAAGCCTGCAGACGTCGTGGGCAACTCCTATAAAATCTTCGTTCGCGAAGTCAAGCCAAGAGAACAGTTCCAACAATATTTTAATTCAGCGATGCGATATCCACACAGTGCAATTCCAAATGCACAAACTGATACAAAGTCTCTTCTGCAATGTCCACACTGGCAACTCAACACTTCTCATACGCAGCGTCTCACACAATGTACACCCTCTACGGGCCACGTACCTACGATAAACTGCGTGTCTCTACACTGACAAAGCAAGACAATGTATATACCGGCTTTCCCAGCGCCCTCCTTAAATATATTACCAATTTCCAGAATCATCTACGGAAATAATACAATGCAACCAATCGGAACGAAATACACAACTGAAACTTATAAATAAGAATTTTCTGGAATCACTAAAATAGGCTACAAAAACTAGGCTGCTAACTTCAGCTCTAAATTCTAAAGTATAATGAAGACACATAAAAGTATGGTTGCCCTATCACCACGTTAATTATTATCTCTAGAATGTACGAGAACTTTTCCAAAACAAAAAAAAAAAAAAAACATGCTGCTCAATTCACGCGCACAGAAAAACAAAATGTTGCGAATTGTCGCCAACTACGCAACGTCACACACACAAGGTCACTAGACAGTGCGATCTTATCGAAGGTTTTAATCTACGGCTAAACAAAGATCGTCCGCTATTCTCCGTGCGACTTTCTAGAACGTTCTGGCAAAACTGAACGAAATCCACTCTACGCGCAAACGAAAGAAAAACCCACCAAAAAGGTACGTGACTCACAATCATGATAGCTCAAATAAAAATCGGATCGTTTCCTACAATTAACACACGCATGCTCTCACAGGATAACACAACCACAATCGTAACATCTAGCTATGGTTCATTTAGACACAGGACAATCCAGTTCAGCACACGCCGTCTTTATATAATTATATCAAGTAACCTGACAATGATTCCACTCCGTTTCGCTAGAAATCCAACGCTATTAGAGGGAGAAACAGCTAAAAATAGAGTGACAGGCTAACGACAGCGCAGAATAAAGAAGTGCGATTACGCATGTACTGTTGCTGCCTGTCCAAACTGCTGATAAGGTTCATTAGGTGTATCGAAAAGGCATAACAAACACAAATGGTTCTGAAACGTATCTTCAAATTTACGCGTAATGAAACTGTAACCCCTTCCCTGCCACTGTACGTACATTTTTTTATGTTCCTGAAATGTTTGCTCATTCAGCGACCAAAGGGTGGATACAAAATTGGTCTCAGTAAGAGGCATAGATCCTCATGAGCCCCCGCAGTGGCGGGGGCTCATGAGGATCTATGTCTCTTGCAGGGGTTAACAGCACATCTTGTAAAATGAATCATAATAATAGCCATACAATATCACCAATCATCAATCGTAATAATAATGATGAAGCAGACATGAAGTTATAGCTATGAAAACAATAGGTGCTTATACATTATATCGAAAATTTACACGCTCACACCCACATACGCACACACACACACACACACACACACACACACACACACACACACACACACACACACAGGCGCACATAAGCCTCACAGTGGGTTACCTACCCTTTCATGTGAAAATGGGTTCCCATATTTCTATTTATTCTAGGGCTCTGGAATTGATGCGAATGTTTAGAACTCACCTTATAACTAAGCTCTATAACTTAAAATAAAATAGACATTTTCTAGAAACAGAGGCACTAGATGCCGAAAAAATGGGTTTCTGCCAATAAAGTGGGTGGGTGTCTCTCTCACACAAAACTGACTGGTATTACAGTCAAAATGTGTGTCTTCACAACAGTAGGCGTCTGTAATAAGGTCAAGTTCATGGAATACTTCTTTTTCACATTAATTTTTTTTCCCAACTTAAATGTGTATGTGTGCTTTAACATTCTTTACATAGTATGGTGCAAAATTCAATAAACACTGGCCCGAAACCTTTCGATTATGATTTTTACAGAGGAAATCTTTTAAACATTGCTGCGTTTTGTCCTTTTGAAGCAAAACAGTTTATCATGGCATTGATGTGAGAATCAACATAATGTATTCTGGAAATTAAAGGACTTTTTTTGTGTGTTTTTGGGTACTCTGGAGTTTCAGACAAACAGCAACAGAGCATTTTGAATATTAACCCTTATCATTCGGAATACACCAGTGTGTGCAACTAGTGTAACTGAAATAGTCCAAGGGTTAGTGCCAGAATAGCTTGGTGCCTCTAGGCGCCAAGCTATTGTGGCACCACCCTTGAACTAAAGCCATTGGTCTATGTCCTCATCTGTAAGTACTGTAATGTAGCTTGCATAGAATTATGGCAGTGAACAGATTTGAAGCTATTAGCCTCAGTATGACTATGATGCGGGTCAAAAAGTGTGGAAAAATATCAAAGATAGAAAAAGACCCAGACGAAGAAACGAACACTTAACTTATTCTATCCCAGCAAAATTTAAGATCCACCACGATAGTTCAAGGGTGATGCCAGAATAGCTTGGCGCCTATGGGCGCCAAGCTATTCTGGCATCACCCTTGAACTATCGTGGTGGATCTGTGTCCTGCACTGCAACGCAGTCTTCTGAAGACGACTTCAACATTTGGGCTTAACTTATTCTACCCCAGACACACCACAGCAAAATAAAGATCCACCATGATAGTTCAAGGGTGATGCCAGAATAGCTTGGTGCCTATGGGCGCCAAGCTATTCTGGCATCACCCTTGAACCATCATGGTGGATCGGTGTCCTGCACTGCAACGCAGTCTTCTGAAGACGACTTCAACATTTGGGCTCAACTTATTCTACCCCAGACACACCACAGCAAAATAAAGATCCACCATGATAGTTCAAGGGTGATGCCAGAATAGCTTGGCGCCTATGGGCGCCAAGCTATTCTGGCATCACCCTTGAACCATCAAGGTGGATCTGTGTCCTGCACTGCAACGCAGTCTTCTGAAGACGACTTCAACATTTGGGGATTCCGATCTTGGGGTAGAATGAGTTAAAATGACAGAACAGAACACTGACATTAATTAATTAACTGACAACATAAGAAATCACTTGAAACTTCAGCCTTTATTTAACGTCTTTCGTCTCCAACAAACAAACAACCATTCTTTCATTTGCAGAGTTTTTAAAATGGTATGCAGTACAACAAACCATTCTTTCATTTGCAGAGTTTTTAAAATGGCATGCAGTATATTACAAAATGATCCGGCCCCCCCCCCCCCCCCCCCCTCAAACCACTCTTGTAATCAATCTTTACATTGTCAATGGTTTTCTCATCTTATTATATTGTCTTTTGTCCCCAGCCGGCTGTTTCGTTTTGCAAATCCAAAGGTTATACAGTATACAAAATGTGACCCTTTCTCACGAAACCAGTCTTAACTCGCAGCGAGCCAATCAGCACTACACGCAATAATATGTGGTGGGGGTCAATCTGGGGCATTTTCACTTTTTGGGAGAAATGTATTCTACATACACCAAAGTATCGTATGGTTAAAATCTTTATCATTAAAAATGCCATTAAATAGGTAAAAAAATGATTTTAAAACTGCCCTTGGCCCCAATTATGCTGCACACAGAAACTTCACAGGCTGTTTTCTCAAAATGGCCGCCGGAGGCTTTAACAACTTTAAACACTTAAACAGCTTTTACAATTTTTGCACTACAGCATACAGTCATATATCACAGTAATCAGCAAACACTGTAGTTTTCATAAATGTATATATGTCAAAACATCCAAAATGCGAGTTCTTAAGACTGATTTTGTGAGAGAGGGTCACAAATGATCCAGGCGTCCATCAGATAATAAAATAAAAAAAATAAAAAAAAAAAAAAAAAAAGCAGGCTATACATGCTGAAACCACCCCAATAATAACACTCATGTAATAAATCTGTATGAAATCGAAAATGCCGCGAGTGGCGGGGAACCTCGATTCATTTCTTTTGTAACTTTTTCAGTCTGTTGCGGACGTAATCCTTAATGTTTGTCCAGCGCCTATGTCTAAGTGCGGGTTCCTCTGCCATTGCATACTGTATCTCGGCCTTTCCAGGAAGTTTGTTCATGACGAGGTGTGCCTTGAAACGAGTTTGAACAGCTTTCTCTTCAGCTTCCCCCCATGGTTTCCTTGTAAATCTAGCTTTCTTTCGAACAGGAGCTGACGCAGTACTGTCATCATCAAAACTATCTAGATTGTCATCAGGCTCTGGACGTCTTTTCTCCGTCATGCTCATCGATTCCTGTGTTGCTGACTTGCTACTTGCTTCATTCACAGGTGCTGTTCCCCCCGAGACCTCTCTGCCAGTTTCTGATGTGTCTTCATTGTCAAAGTCAATCTCTTCATCATCGCCCAGCTCAGCTCTAATGCAACTCTCAAAATCTGTCATCCCATTGTTAACTGACAGAAGAATCTTTGCCACTTTTGCCTTTTGAAGGACATCTTGAGGTTGGCGGTAGATATGGCGATGTATCCGAATATCGTGGCCAAGGAAATCTGCCAGCTGATCCTGGTCTAACTCCGAGATGGCCATTGACTGAGCCAAAGTTGCAACCTGCTTCCGCAACTGAGTAAATGTGAACATGGCTGGGTATGACACCCCTGCTTCTAGGGCATGGGCCTTCAGAACATCATGGCCTCTGTAAGGCCTCTGACCAGAAGGTGTGGCAAAGATGTACTGGGAATCAGCGAGAGCTGGCACTGATTGCCTCATTTGAAGGATTCTGTCCACAGTTGTCATCATCTTCTTCGTCAGCAAAACGGGAACACTCCTATTAAACTTGCCTCTGATTTCCACTCGTTGAAAATGATTCACCATTTTCTTCTCAACCTCTGTGAGACCTTTCAAGATATCTTGATTGGTGATCGATCCAATCTTAGCATTCTGGAAGTCTGACACCTTCATTCTCTGAACTTCTCCCCCTCGTTTTCGGTTGAAAAGTGATACAGCACAAAGAGTTGCTTTAACCACTGTCGGATAATCTTCCGAAACCATCCTTGTCTCAAGAAGCTGTTGGACCTTCCTCACATCTTCACATGATGGGATCAGCTTGGGTTTGTTCATGGTCATTTTCCCGACCGACTGGGCTGCTGTAGCGGACACACAATCATACCAGTCCCCATTGAAGACAGAGTCAAACCGCTGCACTTCAGAGAGCTCCTGTCGCCACCTGTCGTCTGAACCCTGCCCAAGCTGTTTGGATGCCTGTGACTGTTTGATCTGTGAACACTTTTTCAAAGCATGGCCTATGCGCATTGCGAGATTGCCTTTTTTGAACTGATGCGTGTCCTCATCAAAATCTGCTAGCTCTTTTACAGCCAGGACAACATGATCAAAGCTAGCTGAATTGATCACAGCATTTAAACTTGCGATTTTCATTTCTGACCTCACTCTGATAATCTTTAATAGTCTCCCTAACTCCCGCATCCTGGAGCTGATTTGTCCAGCCGTGTGTTCTTCAATGTCCCTGCGGTCAAATAATCTCTTTCCATACTCAAGAAGCAAGGGGTCAGTTCTGATGAGACGGCTTATCTCATCATCTCTCTGGCTAGCCAAGACCTTGTGGTAGAATGAAAATTCAACGTCTAAGGGTATTGGAAGCATTAGGCGACCACGGCGCGCGGCGTCTCCTCGCCGAGTGATCTGAAACCCCCCTGGCTTCTGACAGCAACGTTTTGAGTGTACAGAGATCAGCTTTTTTTGATAGAGCCCTTTGCAATGGCTACAGGCGAGAAGGTCGTCTACCTTACTAGTTTTGGTGCGATACTTAGGAATCAAACATCCGGATTTGTTTTCAAGAACAGCAACGTTATGCATGTAATCACCCTCATCTTGTAGTCTGATCCATGCTCGACGTCTCTGCTTGGTCCCTTTTTTCATCGACAAAATTTTAGCAACGTCTGCCTCATCTGCATGGACATCTTTTAAGTGCGTGCTCATTTTCAAGACAAGCTTGCCACACAATTTGCATGCATGTTTCTTGTCCCATTTGTACTTTCCTTTCCCTCTCTGCGACACGTGCACACCTGTTTCTTCTGTAAGTGCTCTTTCCCCACTCTTTCCAGCATCATGTTCCTCCTGCCTATCCACATTCTCATTGCCACCCCCTAACGCACACTGCACCTTGCTGGTACTAGCGTTACTGACCCCTGGCCACCCCGAACCTGCCACTTTGATGAAATCTAACATAGTCGATACAATACTGTCTATGTCAGAGATCCCAGCAATTGATGCCGACACACCCTCTGAATCCGGTGAGCTCGAGCCAGGAACAAACTCCTCGTCATCACTGCCCTCGTATTGCGATGCGCTGGCACTGCTCTCAGTCTCGGGTCCATCCCAGGCGCCATTTGCCAACTGGAGAAAGAAAGAAAGAAAGATTAAAACCAAAGCTGCATTAGAAACAGAAACAGCCCAATTTTGGTTTAAGGGGCCTTGCACAAGAATAAAAAGAGTAATCCCGTGTATGACCGATTTACATATGTGTGACCTCGGTGACGAGGGCTGGCTTCTGCACAGCAGTCAAAATCCAGGTTTTCTGAAAATGCAAGCAGTTTTCACACATTTGTCAACCCTGCGTGACCCTTTGAGAGAGGTCACTCAAATTGGCATGTTTAAAAAGGTCTTGCCACAAAGTATCCTTGGGCCAAGCTTGAAGAATGTGGCTTGAATAGTCTCCGAGAAAATGCCACCATTAACTCATTCTACCCCCAGACACACCACAGCAGGATAACAGGGGTGGGATTCTAGTAAGAAAGAAAACGCGGAAAATCAAACGACAGTGGGGGGGGGGGGGGGGGGGAGGGAGGGGGAGGGGGGTGTTTATGTCCTTCATTTTCAGCGGCCGAAAAATCAAACGACAGGGGGGGGGGGGGGGGATAGGCGCGTGTCCACCGTTCGCCAAAGTATCCAAAAAAACGACAGGTGGAGCGAGACCAAACACACCCGAAAATGGACTTTGTTATGACACTCCTGATCTGCAGTATTAAAATGGAATGTGCGTACCAGTTTATGTTCAGATGCACACTAAACGGCACTCTGTCTTGGACAATATCCTTTTTCACCGCCATTTTTCACTGCGACCTAAAGCTACCGGAAGTGTCGGGCGATAGTGAACCAAACTACATACAAATCCAACCCATTTGAGCTTTTTTTGCCATTTACGAAGATTTTTTTTTTTTTTTTTTTTTTTTTTTTTTTTTCGTCTTTTTCGTTGTTATTAGACGCGGAAAATAAATATGCTTCAGCGGAATTGTGAAAGAATTTCCGCGGAAATCCGGAAGAATCCCACCCCTGGGATAAGGATCGACCATGATAGTTCAAAGGTGATGCCAGAACAGCTTGGCGCCTACGGGCGCCAAGCTATTCTGGCATCACCCTTGAACTATCATGGTCGATCTGTGTCCTGCGCTGCAATGCGGTCTTGAGAGGACAGGGGCAAAATTTAAGGATTTTGGTGTTGGGGTAGAATGAGTTAAAGTTTACCATGGACGACGGACGGACGACCAGTGGCCCAGAACATAAACTCACTTTTGCTTCGCACGCACGCCAGCCAATAAAATGAAGATGATCATAGAATCACTTTACTTACCAGTTTGTAATTGGGAGCATTCCGCTGCCGTCCATGCACCCTCCTACCAGACGCACCCTCTGTGGCAGAGGCTGGGGGGCCATGATTCTGCAGCATAGATCCCGATGGGTTTGGACATCCTGCTGCCATCCGGCGCTGGGTGTGTGCCAGAAAGTCCTGAGCCGGTGTGACCAAAACGGTGTTGCTGAGAACATGTCCAATACAACCATGTAAACCAACTGACATTTTGAATCAGATTGATTGTGCATTGCTTAACGTCCCGACAGCCACTAGGCTTTCTCAGGACGTGCCTGCACTGCTTGTGAAAAAAAAAAAAAAACAACACCTAAACAGAACATTGCCATGTATGTCGCCTGCCGGTCAAATACGTTAACTCATTCTACCCCAACACCAAAATCCTTAAATTTTGCCCCTGTCCTCTCAAGACTGCATTGCAGTGCAGGGCACAGATCGACCATGATAGTTCAAGGGAGATGCCAGAATAGCTTGGCGCCCGTAGGCGCCAAGCTATTCTGGCATCACCCTTGAACTATCATGGTGGATCCTTATCCTGCCGTGGTGTGTCTGGGGTAGAATGAGTTAAATAAACCTAACACATGGGGCCAAGACATAAAGCTAAGACCATTTAGCAACACACATCCAATATCAAGAGCTACAGACAGTGCAGACAGTATGGAGAGTTTTAAAAAGGCAAATACAGGTGAATGGACAAAGGGTAGACAGAAACACATGCATGGCCCCAGAATAGAGAGAAAAACCCACCCTGTGGGGCTGACCAGGGTGACCCTGAGAACTAAAAACTGGCAATACAGTAAAAAGCGACACTTCAGTTGCACATTCCTAAAGACCTGTTTGTGGACGTTCGTTCTTCGAATCGCGAGGCAGTTTTGCGAACGAGGATTGAAATCTGGCGCAATTTTTGTTTTTAAAAAAAAAAGTCAACTGATACTGTGCATGCATGTGGCAAGTTAACACGTCAGAAGAAAAAAAGAAGAAAAAGAAAGAAGAAACAAAATCGCGTGGCAGATTGACCTTGTAATGGGGTTATTGAACGAATTCCTTTCATTGAAGAAGAAAGCTTTTGTTAAAATCGTGGGGTTCTATTATCATTTACTACAAGACTCAACGGTCAGAGCGGCCGAGAGGCCGAAGACACGTTTGAAGCAGACGCCTTATTTTTCTGGGCCAAACGGGTATCGGGGACATCTCTCAGTTAAATAACTGCACTGAACAAGTACATTTGGGCGTGCTCTTAACTAAGAAATATTGCATAAAGTACCTCTGCAAACGCGAAAGAATGGCCGGTGTGTCCGTTGGAGACGAAAGACGTTTAAGCAAGGGAAACAACTCCGTTCATCGGTGTTGGACCAATCAAATTGATCTAAAAACACTCCGGCCGCTTCCGTGTCCACACACAGGCCCAGGGCATCCCTGAAACACAACGATGAAGTAAATCTGTTAAAATGGGGACATCGTATTTTGATATTTTTTTCTGACTTTTGAATGAAAGATAATACAGAAACAACCCTCAGAAAAAATGGGTGTCTGATCTGGCCACCCAGAATTTCACACACACCCAGATTGCATAAGGATGGTAAAGAAAGAAACCCATTTTAGTCATTTGGTGTACGCACACACACACACACACACACACACACACACACACACACACACACACACACACACACACACACACGCACACACACACACACACACACACACACAAACACAAATACTCACACACAAACACACACGCACACACACTCACACCACATACACACGCACAGTCACTCACTCACTCACTCCTCACTCACTCACACACACACGCGCACTACAAGGCTGTATGTAAATTATTACAAGACTGAGAGGTCAACCAAAGTCAAAGTCAAAGGCCGTGAGATCGCTAAACATGGCTGTTGGTTGCAGCTCGCGCATGCACCCTTTAGACGCACGAGAACAAACAATGTATAAACGTTTCCTTGGTCAGGAACGGTCTATTACTGCATAGCCCGTCACAAGACTCGCTTATAAACCTGTCAACCCCACGGCCGCATTTCATAAAATTTGGAGGTCTCACCTAACGACTGTGTACCAAATGCTGGAGAAGGATGGGCCATGATAATTCAAGGGTAGTGCCAGATTAGCTTGGCGCCTTCAGTCGCCGAGCTAATCTGGCACTACCCTTGAATTATTATGATCGATCCATATCCTTCTGTAGGGCGTCGGGGCTAAATGGGTTAAGTGTAGTGTACACTGGATCGGACATTGATATTGGATTTGAATGTATTCTCCTTTTAGCTGCAAAACTGTTACACAACTTCCTCAGCGTGGCCAGCCCAAAAATGTTTTTTATTTTTAAATTGTTTGTTTGTTTGTTTGTTTGTTTTCAGCACAAAACTGCGAAAAGGACTATTTATCCGAATGTGTATCCGAATGTGGCACGTCTCCAAATGTGTTAATTTAATATCTGCTATCGTTTTCGGGGCTGCATTCACTGATTATCGTATTCAATAACGCTTCCAGTTTTACATGAGCACACACTACAAGTTATGTCAACAAAGATTCAGTGAACCACGAGCATGAAAAGGAGCTAGGTCGAAGGGCGGGGATCATTGGGCTGGGGGATAGGGGGTGGGGGTAGGGGGTGGGGGGTGGAGGGGGCAGGGAGGGAGGGAGGGGAGATGATCACATAGCGAAACGCTTTAACCCATTCAGCCCCAACCCGATTGCCGTATTTTCCAAATTTTGGAGGCGTCATCTAACGACTATGCACCAGTTGCAGGAGATGGATCGACTATGATAGTTCAAGGGTAGTACCAGATTAGCTTGGCGCCGACATGTGCCAAGCTAATCCGGCACTACCCTTGAATTATCATGGTCGATCTATTTTCTGCTGTAGTGCGTCAGGGCTGAATGAGTTAGCTTATTCGAGACGCGCTGCATCCGGATACGCGGCATAAAGCCGCGTATCCGGATGGCGCACTTTTCGAATGAGTTAAAATTGCAAAGGCGGCGCGCAGAGAGCATTATCAACGAATGTCCACGTCCCGCGCTCATGCAGGCGTTTCATTCTTTAACACGGGTACAGAAATTGAATGCAGTGTAACCGACGTTCATCTTCATGAGGCAAGTTGTGTATCCAGCCAGTTATTATTCACATACACTTTCGAAAGGAAGTCATAGCAATGGATTTAAGAGCTCTGACGAAATATTAACACTTGATAGTAGATGATGATGCCAGATAGGGTAATGTCAGATAATGGTGATTATGATGATGAAACGTTTATTAGGATACAGTTTTAGGCATTGAAATGCCTCTGTTCCAAACTGTAATGTGTAAACAGTACGCTGTAAACAGACACCGTAAGAAGACATCAATAACTAACTTAAAGGCCCACTACCGCCGTAACTGTTCAAAGATACACTTATGTAGCAAACGGTGACGAAACGCTACACGAACCCAGTTCAGCACACGTCGTCTTAATATCAAGTAACATGACAATGACTCCACTCCATTCTATAAATACAGTGCTATCAGCACGAGAAACAACTAAGAATAGTTTGAAACGCTGACGGCTGCACAGAATAAATAAGTGCGATTACGCATGTGCTGTTGCTGCCTGTCCAAACTGCTGTTAAAGTTCATTAGGTGTGTCGACAAATGGTGCTGACACGTGTATTTCCATTTATGCGTAATGGTACTCTTTAACCCTTATCATTCGGAATACACCAGTGTGTGAAACAAGTGCGACTAAAATAGTTCAAGAGTAGTGCCAGAATAGCTTGGTGCCTCTAGGCACCAAGCTATTCTGGCACCACCCTTGAACTAAAGCCATTGGTCTATATCCTTATTTGTAAGTACTATAATGTAGCTTGCATATGGCAGTGTACAAATTTGAAGATTTTAGCCTCAGTATGATATGGGTTAATGTACGCAAAACATGCAAGCTGCTGTAAAGTACTTAAATATAAAGAACAATATTGAGCAGCTACACGTACACGAACATAAGCATCAAAACAATTATATAAAATAAATCAAGAAATAAAAAATAAAAAATTAAAATTAAAAAGCATAAGAGAGACGAATAGGAAGGTGCGGCTACAGAGTGCAAGTAATGCCTTTCTTTAACACTTTCTACCCCAGGACCGAGATCCACAAATTTGGAAGTTTGCCATATGAAGGACTGTATTACAATTCTAGAGACAGATCGAGCATGATAGTTCAAGGATGGTGCCAGAATAGATTGGTGCCTAATGGCGCCAATCTATTCTGGCACAATCTTTGAACTAGCATGCTCGATCCATGTCTTGCTGTGGTGTGTCGGGGCTGAATGAGTTAGGTATAGGAGAAAGAAGAAGTATAGCATTACATACGACAATCATGAACGGACGCGTCTTTCGTAATCGGGAAATTCCTGTGAGGTACATGTACGCTGAACTGGTGTGACATAGTGAGCAGAAAGATAGAGCATTCACAATAGATAGCAGATATTTACAGAGAGGAACGAAAACAAAATCGCGGTTGAGATCCAGCTTGTACCATTAGAGTAGACACCATTCTTAACATCTCCAAGAGGCATAGATCGTCAGTAGCACCAAGGGCTCATGAGGATCTATGCCTCTTGGAGGTGTTTGGTGCTTAATTTACTCAGCCCTTTCGTGCCGCATTATAGGAAGACATACTAAGAACATTTATAAACCCATTCAGCCAGACGCAAGTATTTCCCAAATTTTGGAGGCGGCATCTGACGACTATGCACCTGTTGCAGGAGATGGATTGGCCATGATAATTCAAGGGTAGTGCCTGATTAGCTTGGCGCCTGTCGGTCACTACCATTGAATTATCATGGTCGACCCATCTCCTGCTGTAGTGCGTCAGCGCTGAATGGGTTAAGGAGATATTGGCAAACTATTAACCCTTTACTGCCTTCTTTAACCCTTTTAATCCTGATACGCTGTTGCTTGAAATAAATTTGACTATCATAGTTCAAGGGTGGTGCCAGAATAGCTTGGCGCCTCAGGCGCCAAGCTATACTTGCACCACCCTTGAACTAAAATCGTTGACCTATTTTGTAATCTGTAATGTAGCCTTCATGGGACAATAAGTACATTTTTTTAAAAAAATCGGTCTTAGGATGTAATGGGTTAATACGTATCGCTAGCTGTACGGAGCCCGCGATTTGTGATCAGGTCGGTGGCAGCCTAGACAGGTCAGTATGATCAGCGGCCCGGTATGAATAACCGTACAAGTATAGAGCTAGGGCACCGCGGACACAGAGTTAAAGTGGGTTAAATTCTACACTGGTATTTCGCGAGCAGATGTGTGTTGGATGTCATTTTGGACTTTGCCGTTTGGTCGTAAGGTCCAAAATCACAGATGTGCACACATGTCGTCATAGAACACGGCTTTCAATAGGCAGTCTCTCTCTCTCTCTCTCTCTCTCTCTCTCTCTCTCTCTCTCTCTCTCTCTCTCTCTCTCTCTCTCTCTCTCTCTCTCTCTCTCTCTCTCTCTCTCTCTCTCTCTGTGTGGCTCTCTGTCTGTCTGTCTGTCTGTCTGTCTGTCTGTCTGTCTGTCTGTCTCTCTCTCTCTCTCTCTCTCTCTCTCTCTCTCTCTCTCTCTCTCTCTCTCTCTCTCTCTCTCTCCGTAAATTGTTTTTTCATGCTCATATAAAGTCCCACGTTGATTATGTCTCCACAGTGTGGGACGGCTGCAGTGATGTCCACATGAAGAGGTTAAACTCCATATACAAAAGAGCTGTAAAAATGATAGATAGACGCCCCATCCATACCACAGACAAATTTAGACATTTAAACATTCTCGGTCTGCGTCTGCAACTTACTTTAAATAAATGCGCCTTTATGTATAAGATACTAAATAATATGACACCCCAGTATCTAATCACTAAATTTATATCTCACCAAGAACGTGAACGGACCTCAAGAAACAATACCTTACCCTTACCTCTGCCAAGAATCGACCTTTTTAAAACTAGTATGTCATTCTCTGGTCCGTTTGCTTGGAATTCAATCCCTGCACATTTAAAAACTATTACCTCACCAGGAAGTTTTAAAACAAAACTTTCTGATTACCTGATGAGTCAAACTTAGTACTTCTGAGGTACTGTAATATTTCCTTATCATGTATTTCATAAGATGGTTTGTGTGTGTGTGTGTGTGTGTGTGTGTGTGTGTGTGTGTGTGTGTGTGTGTGTGTGTGTGTGTGTGTGTGTGTGTGTGTGTGTGTGCTCGTGTTTGTTTGTGTGTGAGGGTGTTTGTGTGAGCGGCGCGTGCGCGTGCGTGAGTGTGTGTATATGTGTGTGATGAGTGTTTTTTTTTCTCTGTAGATAATGATGCTATTGGGTTTTGTATGTAAATATATTTTTATAGTTTTCCCTTTTTTATGCTGTAGATGTTAGCAACGGCAAGTTTGTAAAATGACGATTTGTTTTCTGTCAAAACTTTTTACCGTTGAAAAATAAAGTTTCATCATCATCTCTCTCTCTCTCTCTCTCTCTCTCTCTCTCTCTCTCTCTCTCTCTCTCTCTCTCTCTCTCTCTCTCTCTCTCTCTCTCTCTCTCTCTCTCTCTCTCTCTCTCTCTCTCTCTCTCTCTCTCTCCAGGCCCATTCAATGGGTCATAGGTTCTGTACCAGTGGCAAAGATTGACTCTCATGAGCCGCTGAAGCCCTTTCCAACCTGCACGCGACATAGATCCTCATAGGCCCCTGCGGCTGCGGCCACAAGGGCTAATGAGGATCTATGTCTCTTGCTAGCAGGCAGTGAGCGACCCCATTTTAGACTACTCAGAAAAAGTTATTGGAGTGTCAATTTTCTGGGTACACTGTCGAAATTCTTCGAGGTCGTCCACTCCGATAGGCGTGACTCGCAGCTATATCCAAATATGAACCAGGAACTGAAACAACTAAAACAGAATCTCAAGAAAAGTGAATGAAGTTTCAGTCCAAGTAGCTGACGAGCAAGCATGAAGTTACTTTTCTACGAAGGCGTGACTCGTGACTGGTAGAAAACATGAAGGAGGAAGTCACAACAGAACCTAATTATAAACGGCTAACCAGGCGATCACAAAGAAGAGGATAAGTAGTTCTTGGTAGGACGTTGCAGCACAACAAACAGTTTTTTAAGCAACTAAGTCAGTATAAACATCGTGCAGGTGTAGTTTGTGTGGCACTTTGTGAAGGGAAGCTTTAGAGGCTAGGGCGCGACCATGGACGAAAGACCACGTTTAGCAGAGCCTGGAAGCCAGGCAAATGGTACTGTGCACTACGAGAATACCATTCATAAAAATGATACAATGTATGTAAATGAACAACCTGTTTACGACACGCCTGTTGGTACAGAATTTACATCTGGCGTTAAAAACGAAGGAGAGTAGAAGACTAGAACACGTTATGTTCTGTTCTGTTACGTTACGTTATGCTTACGTTATGCTGTTGTTATGTTGTATTTTCAAACAATATGTTGTGTTAAGTGGTGTTCACATGGCCGATTTCTCAACGATTTTTGTCTGGCGATTATTGGCCAACAAGACGTTGCCCATGTGAACGCTCACCAATTTTGCGACGACTTTCCAGCGACACGCCACCAACTTTAGCTACTTCGTGCTGTTCCGTCGACACTCGGCACAACTCGGTCAAAGGGGCATCACCCCATGAACACGACAACAGGTTGACTGAAGATTGAAAACAAAATCATATTTGATTGGCTAGTTCTAACCAATCGTCGATCAGGAAACAACCCGCTTGCACGGAGTTGGTGGGAAGTCGAGCATTGCTCTACTCGCTGCCAACACCCCACCGACATCTGGCAATTGTCGGCCAACTCCAAAACGACAAAAGACGCCCATGTGAACAGGTGGAAACTTTCGTCGGCCAATTGTTGTCAGACAAAAACCGTTGAGAAATCGGCCATGTGAACACCACTTTATGATACCTAATATTATCGGTTATTTATGTTATCTTATGTTGTACTGTGTTGTATTATGTTATGTACCCACTCCATACGGTTTTTTCTTCTTTGACACATGTACAGATATATTGTATAACAAGCACATTAATATTCATTAATTTGCTTGATTTACTTTCATTCCCAAAATCCCTTATGCGCCAAGAAAATGCGATCTTTATGATACTTGCATTTTTCAAAACGGAAACTCGAAATATTTTCATATTGCAACATTAACAAGCTCTTTCGTGTAGTAGTAATGAAATACTTGTTAGTGTTTTTGTACACACACACAAACGGAGAACAGACGCCAGGAAACGTGCGAGTCGCTGCACTGACAAGTGAAATTGACGAGATGTCAGCTGGTGATATCGACAACCTGAGAAAAGAAATAAATAAACAAACATGCTGGCATTTCCCGCAATATGCGTGATCTAGCTAAAAGTAGAAATTGCTCCAGTTATTGGTCGGAGGGGTTTGCTGCACGGACCTTTGTAGGCCTGAGGGAGGTTAAAGGAATCATTGTACCCCGAAGGCCAAAGGCCTGAGGGCTACAATGATTCCTTTGACCTCCCGAAGGCCTAAAAGGTTCCGTGTAGCAAACCCCTGCGACCAATAACATTCCTCCACTATTTTCGTAAAAGAAATCAGGAAGACATCTTGCGACCTGGATCACGACAGACATGACTGACGTCAAAGGAATATACATTTATACATAATAGACTTATGACATAATTTAAAATATGTCATGACGTTGCCGTCTCCAGTACTGAGTGTGCGTGTTGTTTTGAACAACACTAGTAACTTTGTACTTAGAACGTTTGGCGATCTTTTATAGAACAAAACTGGCATCCAAGATGCGTCATCGAGAGGGCTACAAAACGTCCGCCATTTTCCACCATTTTTCGCTACAGGAGTTTTTATATCACGGTCACTTGATACGGTTTGCGCTAAAGTGACTGGTCGTGTGACGTAGGGAGGAATATAATGTTATGTTATGTTATGTTATGTTATGTTATGTTGTGTTGTGTTGTGTTGCTGTGTTATGTTATGTTATGTTATTATGCTTTGCTATGCTATGTTATGTTATGTTGTGTTATTTTGTTTTGTTATGTTAAGTTATGTTATATTATGTTATGTTAATAATAATAATAATAATAATAATAATAATAATAATAATAATAATAGTAATAATAATAATAATAATGTTATGTTATGTTAATAATAATAATAATAATAATAATAATATTATTATATTTATAAAATGCAAACTCCCTGTAGTGCTGGCTATAAGCGCTGTACAATGCAAATCAAAGTTAAAACCTAAACACAAATCAATAGACAGCAACAAAACAAAATATATTACAGTACAAATTCTAAAATGAAGAGCACATACACACTCCCAAAGCACAAACAACCATCGCAACAAGGACTGGCACGGGATCATCATGATGTTATTGTGAAACAGAAAAGAGACTGGAATTTGGTAAGACAGAGCAGTGAGGCTGGAAAAGATGTGTTTTTAAGCTGACTTTTGAAAGCAATTACTGTTGGGGGCATCACGAATGTGCTTCGAAAGCGAATTCCAAATGACTGGGGCCTGGAAACAAAAAGTCCTTTGACCAAAGGACTTTGTGTTTACTTTCGGTACTGCTAGGACGTAAGGTGCGGGAAGCTTGATAAGTAGCTAACATATTGAAAAGTTAGGGAGGCAGTGTACCATCGAAATGACGGAAGGCGAAAGTAGCTACCCTGTACTCAATCCTAGCTTTGATGGGAAGCCAGTAAAGTTGGTACAACAAGGATGACACATGATCTTTTTTGATTTCTGAAAAATGACGCGAGCTGCACTGTTTAATATTCTCTGAAGTAGAGCCAGTTCTTCAGATAGCAGGCCAGCAAACAAACAATTACAATAGCCAATGCGGCTCAAAATCAGCGAAGACACAAGCTGAGTGGTGGCAGACTGAGTCAGGCAACATCTTACAGAGCTGATTTTCTTCAGCTGGAAATAGACTGCTCTACAGATGGATTGATTGATTGATTGTATATTGCTTAACGTCCCGACAGCAACAAGGCTTTCTCAGGACGTGCCTGCACTGCTTGTAAAAAAAAAACAACAAAAAAAAACAAACAGAATATTGAATGTATGTCGCCAACCGGTCCACTACGTTAAATAAACCTACAACATGGGGCCTAAATAAAGCTAAAACCATTTGGCAACACACATCCAATATCAAGAGCTACAGGCAGTGCAGACAGTAGGGAGAGTTTTAAAAAGGCAAATACAGGTAAATGGTCCTCGGGTAGACAGAAACACATGCCCCAGAATAGAGAGAAAAACTCACCCTGTGGGGCTGACCAGGGTGACCCTCTTAACTAAAAATTACCTAACCCCACCCAAGTCCCCCAGGGCAGACCCGGGTGGGGGGTCTACAGATGGAAGTGATATGGTCATGCATTGACAAAATAGAGTCAAAAAAAAAAACACCAAGGTCACGAACACAGCGTTTGAAAGGTAGGCTAGCTTCACCAACAGTCAAGCTGCTGCAGGTGACCTGGGAAAGAGTGTGATATGACGCGACACACATTGACTCAGTTTTGACATCATTCAGCATGAGCTTGTTCATTAACATCCATTTTTAACAGATGATATACAGAGTTCGACTTCCTTTATTACAATTGGGACATCACATGAGCAGCTGTGTGTCATCGGCATATTTGTGGAAACCACAACTATGCCGACTCATGACAGATGACACGGGTTGAGTATACATTGAAAACAGTACAGGCCCCAAGACAGAACCCTGGGGCACGCCGCAACGTATTGGGAGTGGTTTGGACTTTGCACCTCTGTCCAACAGTCACACACTGAGCGCGGCCTATCAAATAGGAGGTAAACCATCGTAAGGCAGTGTCAGTTATGCCAAAAGTATACTGTAGGCATCTTAAAAGAATGTCATGATTGATGGTGTCGAATGCAGCCGAAGACAGCCAGTAGACAAAGAATAGAGACTTTTCTCTGGTCAGCGGATGTCAGTAAACTGCTGACAACATGAAGCAGGGCGGTTTCGGCGGAATGATTTTTCTTGTATGCTGACTGATACATATCAAGCAAGCCATTGTCGTTCAAGTGATTTGAAGCTGTTGAAGAACAACTTTTTCCAAACGTTTAGCAAGGAAAGGCAGATTGGAAATTAGACGATAATTTGTCAAGCATTCCTTGTCCAGACTTGGCTTCTTGAGGAGAGGAATGACAAGTGCTTGCTTGTTATGTTATGTATGTTATGTTATGTTATGTTATGTTAATTTTAAGTCATTCTATTCTAGATGGTCACGGTATAATCATATCCACACTTTTACGTATGCGAAAGCCAAACAAAGTGAAATTCATATTCTGTCTGGACAGGAAACAATGAGCAAATTAATGTTCATGAGAGAGATGAAATATAGAGATTTGATAGACACCTAAATTAGTTCTAAATCAGGATAAATTAAGTACGTAATTACGTTACGGTCCCAAATCTCCCGTCAGTAGAGTCGGTGTTCCTCAGAAATCGTGACTAGATAATTTTCAGTGCAAACAGTGTAACTGATTCACTCCAGGTAATATTATGCGCCAGCTAAGTGCGCAAAAGAAGCTTCCTTGTTAAATGCGGCATTGGGTTAGGTAACACACTGGGAGGGGGGGGGGGGGGAGGGTGGTCACGTTTCAAAACAGGTAATACTGTTTCTTTTTTTAGACACACACACCTCACAAACCACCCAGCCCCCTAACCCCACACCCCACCCAGCCCCCCCCCCTACCCCCACACCCCACCCAGCCCCCCTACCCCCACACCCCACCCCACCCCACAAAGCCCCACACACCCACACCCCACCCAGCCCCCCACCCCACCCCACCCAGCCCCCCACCTCGCACACACACGTACACACAAACATATCATGTCGAATTATTCCGTTCTGGGTCAACGCTTAAAAGTGGGTCATTAAAGCAAACTTAAAATATGGGTCGTTCACAGAATATAGGGCGTTCACAGAATATGGAGCAAACTTTTAAAATAGGGCATTCGCCAAATGTATGTCACTATGTCATTCTTCAGATAATGGGTTACACAGAGTCAACAAAAAGAATTTTGTTTTTCGACTGAACACGCCGTGGGTGACGAGTCACTGAATTGAAAGAAAAATTCCATTACTCTACTACCAAGTGAGAGACCTGATTCAAAGTCAGTATACACCTGCTCTGTTTTACGAGTGTTTTAAGTCACCAACTCATGAGAGGAGAAGATTGGGTATGCCTGAGTGGGATCCTATTTTAGAGGAATCCGAGGTTTGGTTACAATATTACAGGCACACGATAACACACTTACAAAAAGGCTGGATAGGATACTTTTTTTCAGTGAACAGTATGGTGGTGAAATCGGATGCCTGTATTTATTTGTGTTGTCTGAGTTTGCAACCTGATGGAGCAGCGGGAGAATCAGGCAAGACAAGCTTTTGCGTAGTCATTATATAACACCTGCTGCCGACTTGATGTTTATTACATTGAACCCCTTTCATGACCAGATAGGCATGCTTAGTTTTTGTATACACAGTTTATATATTGTGTTTTAAAATGAACTTGATGACACTCGACCCACACTGTGGCTTATTTTGTGGTGCCACAGGCTCTGGAAAAACAGAATTTGTTCTTAGTCTCTTACAAACAAGATACATCCACCATTTCGAAAACATTGTGATATTTTGTCCTACTATCAAACACAATGAAGCTTATCACAATCGTTTATTCATTTGGACTGATCATAACATTTATTTAGTTGACCCTGAGAAAAAACTGAACGACTACCTGCAGTATTTTTACAAGCAATTTGAAGGACAGCCAACCCTGTTCATAGTCGATGACTGCTCTGCAGAGAAGGATATTGTTAAGAAGAGAAACACACTGGCAGAACTGGCTTTTAGTGGTAGACACACAAACATCAGTGTATGGATTCTCACTCAAAAATATAATGCTGTACTGAAAGTTTTTCGTGAGCAGTTAAAGTTTATCTGTTTGTTTTACTGTAAGGATCGTGACAGCTTTGAAGACTGCCTCAGAGAGACCGATGTCATCTCCAACAAACATGAACGAGACATTGTAAAAAACAAACTGAAATCGACTAAGCATCTAAAGCTTATTTTAAAGACAAATCAGCCTACTGGGTATGGATTAGTGAATTAATTTAGTCTTTTGGTTTGTCCATAAAAAATGACAGATGGACAAACCATTGACATCACAGGCTGTTTCAAAGATGTTGAGCTCTTTTATGACTTAAAAACAGATGTTAAACAGCCGTTTGAGCTTGGTATAAAACTCTTAACACCAACAGTGATATACATGGCATATAATGTGACTTTCGGATATTCTAATGATCCACTATGCTATGAGTACGAGACTGTTGATCTTAGGACACATACCTTTAGAGTTAATGATGCTAACTGCAATTGGCTTGGGGCACTGTGTGAACACGTATTCAGACAACTAAGTAAACTACATGATTATATTGAAGAAGTTACAGTCAATAAAGTGATATTACAAATACAGAGCTACCAGTAATATTTTTTATTTAATATTTTGTCGGACAAATAAAAATGACGGACAACGCAATTGATGTTACAGACTGTTTCAGTTATATCCAACACTTTGATTAGTTAAAAACAGATTTCAAACAACTGGACAAAACACCAATATCAACACCAGCGATGATATATGTGTCATATAATATGACTTTAGAAATATTTGAAGAACCATTTGTAGAGTACATGCCTGTTGATCTTAAGACACATACCTTTGAAGTTGATGATCAGTGGTTTGAGACAGTCTATGAACAAATATTCAGACAACTATGTGAACTGAATCCGTTTCTTGTAGGAGTTACTGTCAATAAAGTGGTATTACACATAGAGTAATATTTTTCTATTTATTATTTTGTTGGACAAATAACAATGACGGACAATGCCCAAAGCTCGTCAGGCTCGTCAGGCTTAAGAAACATGTTTCACACAACAGATTTGCCTATATCCAACACTTACAGTGTCTATGAATCGATAGAAAGGTCTTATTCTGTCATACAAGATGATCTTCTTTCTGGTAGTGTAAAGATTCAGATTGTTGCTAAAATAGAATTTACCAGGGTAGATGGTGAAGTGATTGTATCATAAATCTCAACAAGACAACACACAGTTAATTCAAAAGAGGAATTGGAAAAAGTGTTTAGAGAAAGACTGTTGCCTGACTTTCTTGAAGCAATTGACAGAGCAAAAATGCAGGGGTCTGGTTGGCATGAAGGTCGTGTACATGAACTGCAACTGAAGCAGTCAAGATATCATCCTATTTTAGGCAAATCAAGGCTGCCACTACCAAATGAGGTTGTAGACAAAAAGGCTGTAGTTAATATTCAGAACAATGATAATTTCTGTTTTATGTGGTGTGTGCTTGCTAAACTAAACTTTGCAAAACAAAACCTGAACATGTATCTAACTATACCAAATTTGTAAATGAACTCAATTTCAGTGGCATAAATTTTCCTGTAAAGGTAGAGGACATAGATATGTTTGAAAAACTAAATCCTGGTATATCTGCGAATGTTTATGTATGGGATAATGAGTCTGAGAACAAGTTACAACCAATTAGAGCATAACCAATTGCCCCAACCTATGGTCAGTCAGAAGATAAGCATGTTGACATGTTACTAATAAGCTCTGGCTCAGGTGATAACTTTCACTACACAATTATTAGGAGTATGTCATGACTAATTCATAATCATGTATCAAAACACAATGGCAAACAGGAAGTGTGTAAAAGATGTTTACAAAGGTTTTCCTCTATTAAAGTAGCACACGAACATGTTCAGCACTGCAGGTCACCTGATGACATTCAAACAATACTTAGGTATCCAGATCCTGGTAGCAAGGTATATTTAAAAAATTATGTTAATCAGCAAAAGCTGCCGTTTGTAGTATATGCTGGTTTTGAATCACTGGTTGTACCATATGAGGGTCATGTTCCAGAATCATTACCAAAGACTGTAAAACTGAGTGACCAAGTGGTGTGTTCTTTTGGATATATTCTTGTTAGGTCAGACTATCAGCATACAGAACCTGTTATCTACAGAGGTGAAAATGCAGCAGCTGAGTTTTTAATAGAAATGAGACAACTGTATAGTCAGGTAGTACATTATTTGGGAAAGTGCCAGATGCCTTTGATGATGACAGAAGAAGACAAACTGAATTTTAATACAGCAGTGATGTTTTGAAAAAAACTACCAAGTGAGTAGGAAAAGGCACTGTCAAGGGAGAGAAGTGTGCATGATCGACCAGTGATCATAGATCTACTGTGGCCAAAGCACACAAAAAAAAGAGATAGGAAAGAGAGGGGGCGCTAAGAAAGTGACTGAAAGCAATGCATATGGAAGCCCCCCCCCGAAGGGGGGCGTATCACATATCCACTGTTCCAGCCACTCAGTGCATGGAAATTTAAATCTAGGTCCCCCCAAGGGGGGTCCAGATATTTAGCCGGTGTGGACAGCTGTTTCAGTCTTGGCGACCTCTTCAGCACACCATCGGCAATATGTGATACGCCCCCCTTCGGGGGGGCTTCCATATGCATTGCTTTCAGTCACTTTCTTAGTGCCCCCTCTCTTTCCTATCTCTTTTTTTGTGTGCTTTGGCCACAGTAGATCTATGATCACTGGTCGATCATGCACACTTCTCTCCCTTGACAGTGCCTTTTCCTACTCACTTGGTAGTTTTTTCTAAATTACAGGCACTGGCAGTCAACCCTTTCGGTCTGCTTTTTTAACACAATTTCGACTGCAAATCCTTCCCCCTTTTTAGTAGGTTCTCTCTTAGGGTGCATGGAAATTTGGCTCTAGGTGGAGGCATGGAATGTATGCCCCTGCAGAAACCACAGTAAAATGTGGTCTTCTTTGCAGGTAAGCAGAAGTTCCTTCTTCCTCCAGTATTGCCGATGGTGTGCTGAAGAGGTCGCCAAGACTGAAACAGCTGTCCACACCGGCTAAATATCTGGACCCCCCTTGGGGGGACCTAGATTTAAAATATCCATGCACTGAGTGGCTGGAACAGTGGATATGTGATACGTCCCCCTTCGGGGGGGGGGGGGGGGCTTCCATATGCATTGCTTTCAGTCACTTTCTTAGCGCCCCCTCTCTTTCCTATCTCTTTTTTTTGTGTGCTTTGGCCACAGTAGATCTATGATCACTGGTCGATCATGCACACTTCTCTCCCTTGACAGTGCCTTTTCCTACTCACTTGGTAGTTTTTTCTAAATTACAGGCACTGGCAGTCAACCCTTTCGGTCTGCTTTTTTAAGTGATGTTTTGGATTTGTGAACAATTGTTAGGAGGTGATAAAGTTCGCAACCATGACCATATAACTGGGTGTTACAGAGGTGCAGCTCATGGAGCATGTAACTTAAAACTAAAAATAGATCCCAAGGCATATAAGTTGCCTAACATTTTCCACAATATCAAGGGGTATGATTCTCATATTATCATGCAGGCTGTGGATGAGTCTTACAAAAAAATTAGTTGTATTGCCCAGACAACTGAAAAATACTTGACTTTTAGGCTGGACAACAAGTTTGCATTTTATGACTCCATGCAACATTTGTCTTTAGGGCTTGCTAGTATGGCAGAAGGACTGACTGAGTATCCAATAACGAGTAAATATTTTGAGCCAGAGTTAATTTAGAAAGATGTGTATCTGTACGAGTATATTGATCACTGGGTTGTGTTTGAAGAAAGGAGACTGCCACCAAAAGAGAAATTTTATTCCACACTAAATGGAAAAGGTATTTCTGACTCTGATTACCAGCACGCTCTCAATGCATGGGGCAAATTAGGGTGTGAAATGATTGGTGACTATCATGACCAGTACTTGAAAGCTGACATTTGTTTATTAGCATACGTATTTGAAAGTTACCATGAAAAGGGTCAATTGCACTATGGTCTTGACCCAGCTTGCTACATAACTAGTCCTGGCATGACTTGGGATGCATTTTTAAAATCTAGTAAGATATCTATAGATCTGTTGTCTAATCGTATGATGGGTGAAATGGTGGAATGTGGTTTGTGGGGAGGCATAAGTATAGCCACAAACAACTATGCCAAAGCGAACAACAAATATTTTGATGACCCAAACTTTGAACCCACAAGGTCAAGGTCGTTTATTACGTACCTTGACGCCAATAATTTGTACGGATTCGCGATGTGTAAATTATTCCCTTTGAAAAACTTTTGTCTGCGTGATTTGTCAAAGTGTGATATAACAAAATCAACAAACTTTATTATGACTTTTGGCCGGAATGATGCAAAAGGTTGGATCTTTGAAGTCGACCTGGAGTACCCGCACCGCCTACATGATTACCATAATGATTATCCATTAGCTGTTGAGAAAATGAGTATGACTGGGAAAAAAGAAGACACTAAACTTGTGCCAAATTTGAATGACAAATTTAATTACTTTTGTCACTATTGCTTACTACAGATTTACATCAGGCATGGGTTAGTACTAAAGAAAGTTCACAGAGGCATTGATTTTGATCAAAGTGCTTTCATGAAAGATTACATAATGAAAGACACAACATTGTGTGCGAGAGATGGTAACACTGCATTTGACAAAGACTTCTTTAAGCTTATAAAGAATGCCTCTTTTGGAAAGACGATGGAAATCCTCATCACTGCAAAGATGTGAGACTGGTCACAACTGAATCGGGCGCAATTAAACTTACAGGCAAGCCACAGTACACAGGGTATAAAGAGTTTCATTCGTCATTGTATGCAGTGTCACTCAAAAAAGAAAGATTGTTAAACTGGACAAGCCAGTTTTCATTGGTATGGCAATTCTTGAGTTATCAAAATTATTAATGCTTGAATTCTACTATGATTACTTCAAACCAAAGTATCCTGAGAGTCATCTGCTATACACTGACACTGACTCTATGATCATTGGTGTGCCTACTGAAGGCTTTTATGAAGACATGAAAACAGAAGTACATATGTATGACACGTCTGATTATCCTAAGGATCACCCACTATATAGCACACAAAACAAGAAAGTGCCTGGGAAGTTTAAAGATGAACTGAATGGAGTGCCTATAGTTGAGTACTTTGGACTAAGATCAAAAATGTATTCTATACTGCACCAGAAAGGTAGTCAGTCAAAAGCCAAAGGTATAAAAAAACAGCGATGAAAAAATAAAGATATCCGACATGAACACTACAAGCACGTATTAGATGGTGAACTAATGCCTGATTATCCCAAAAAGTCACTGATGTCAAATAGACATAATCTTGAAATAATCCAAACACATAAAAAGTCACTTGCAGTAGGGGACACAAAACGAGTGTTTCACACTAAGGAGAAGGCTTATGCACCTGGGCATTACAGGCTTAAGTTATATGAAGAAATAGCCGATGAACTGGTCGATGAATTAATTGATGAATTAGTTGGTGAAATGAGTAACAGTGTCTGGAGGAATAATCTGTAATTCTTCTCTGACAAATGCCTTCTGTGGGGCAGGCTCATATAGATAATAAATCGATGCGTCAGCACCAGGGATTATTTTTTTATATTGTGAACAGACGTAGACCAAATCGGATCAGTTGCCCTGCATCTGACGTCATTTTCGGCCTCGCCAGGTTGATACAAATATCTCACCTGTTTTGTAAACAAGCTTGTGTCTGGTGCTTTTGTTTTTATTTCTGACCCTGGCGGTATTGTTTTTAATTTAATAGCATCAACAGGTTTAGGGTGACCTTCGTTATTCATTGCTTTTATCACAGATGGTAATCTCTTAACCCACTCAGTGTTATGTGCGTCATGCATGAGTTCCTTAGAATACTGGTAACTGAAAAGTCTCTCCGATAATTGCTTGTTAAAGTTTTCAACAATTGCTTGTGATCTGTGCGCACCTGCTATGCCTTGCCTCACTAGCACTCCATCCTTTGCAAATAATTGATTAACAGCGCCTTTAAATTCAGATCCGTCATCGACTTGCACAAGCATAGGATATTTTAAAGATCCTCGGCTATATATCTTTGTTAACGCAGTGGCTACTGTGGTAGCATTCTTGTCAGTTATGGGTTTGGCTTCCTTGTACCGTGAAGCTATGTCCACAACAGTTAATGAGTACTTGTATCGTTTCTTTCTTATTGTATCATGTGGCAGAAACAACAGATCCATTTGATGAGTGTCATTAGGGGTACTGTTTTCAAAATGAGGTCTTGTTATTTTTCTTGGAGCAGGAAGATAATATATTTGCCAAATTGCCTGTTTTTTGAGCCACTGTTTTATTTGGTCGAGTGTAACATCCCCGCCCACAGTGGCATGTAATTTCTCTATTGCAGTATTCCCTTTCCAGTAGCCAATTGGAGAGTAATATATTTTTGATAGTTTTGCCCTGGCCTTGGCTCCGACGTCGGTCATTTCTTCTAGCAATAAAAACGCTTGTAAAATAAACAAATGTCATTCCTACTAGAACAAATATTATTTCTCCATTTCTTTGTTCTGTACTTGGTTGATAGTAGTCGCTAAGTTTCGGCTGTGGGATGGTCATGTCTTCGCCAGTAACAAGAAAATATTCTTTGATCGCATCATCGACATTTGAAAATGTATGCTGTGTGTGACCTTCTAGCCTGAGTTTTTCATTGATAAAATCAAGTTTCTCTATTCTTTGCTTTTCATAATCCTGCTGAGCTTGTGCCAGTTTTTCAGACGCCTCATTGTGCCGCTTCATTTCTTCTGCTGATTCCTCTCTACCCATTTTTGAAAAAAGATAGTTTGATCCGCTAACAGCAAGTGCGTTAACAACTGCCCCGCCAATCATAATTGCTATCGTTACCATATTTTTATTTACATAGAAACATTTTGTGGAATAATACCTTGCTTGATGAGAAAGTCTTTTGTAGCAATTGACGCTGTTACAACAGCTACTAGCTTAGCACTGTCTTCAAAGTCTAATCTACTCAAGTCTGCAGATTTCATTTTGAGAAGACTTTTTCCAACATAGAATAAGCAACTGTTAGCCCACTTATTACGGCAGAGTGATAGACAAGGTTCATTATGTTCTTTGTGTCGCTCATTTTCTTATGCCACAAAAATTAAAATAATAAATTTATTCACTGCATAAGAAATTGGTCTAAAGGTTTTGACGCTGCTGGTAATGAGGAGACTTTTTCTTTTGTTTTTGGAGTGTTTGATTTTTTGGACACTGATCGAGTGTGCGGTTTGTATTTTTTTGTATAATTGGTAACCTACGTAACCAAATCCGACAACAAATCCAGCAACTATATAATTTGTTATTTGAGGTTTAGACTCAGTTGTTTGTCTCTCACTTTGATGATGGGGTAAAGGTGTTGGTCCTGATGGTAGTGACACCCTTGCTGGGGCTGGTGCTGTTGACGGTGTGTCAGTTACATGAGTCTTTTTCTGTTAACGCCTGAAGCTGTAATGGTTTTTTTTTTTGTCCGTTATATTCAGCTAATCTTTTTCCAGCCTCTATTCAACCTGGACTTTTAGCCTTAGTCACCGTTTGAACCTGTGTCAAGACAGGACTCAATTGTGGAGTCATCTGGGTCTCGTCCATTTTTTTCTTCATTAAAATTTATTTTAGAAAAATCAATATGGCTTGAAGTAACAAGTAAGGTTACCACAGGCGCAAGATAATTGCCGAACTTGTAAACAAGAGGCATTCTAATTTGCCGATTGAACTTGAAACTATGGGGTTGCTTTCGAGATCATGTGATAAGGTGTCAGTATCAATAGGAAGGAAGTGACTCACAACTTTTGTGTATAGGCAGACAAGAGATCGACTCAAATCACGGGTCATTAGTGAAGCAATGTGATTTTCATATTTAGCATTGAGTTTGATTAGCTCCGTAGCAGTGAGGGATTCTATGTCTTCTGTCATATATTGTTTACTGATATAAGCTTTTGATTTGCCAGAAACAACTACAGAAAGAAGCCTTTGTTTTTTAGACTCTATTTCGGTATTCTCTACAGCACAGATATTGCTTAGAAGAAGTAATTCATCTTGGTTCATTTTATAATAAAAAAAAAAAAGAACAGCCTTGCTTGGACCTGTGAATAACTGAGTGAAGTAAACTTATGAAGTTACTGTTCATGTAACTTTCTAAAATAACGTGATCTTACTTGATTTCTAATTTCAAAGTTACCTACAACTTACAAGTAACTTTGAAGTTAACTTTGAAGTTAGTTGTCACAAGTTCTTATAAGTGACTTAAAATAAGAACTTATAAGAACCTAAACATAAGATCTTACAAGTTCTTGACCTAAGTCAACAAGATACTCGGACAGATTTCCCAAGTTACAAGGACAATAAAAAACTTTTTTTCTCAGTAATATTCTGGTGGTGGAGCAGATGGCGTCAAATGGGCAGGTGAGAAAGGCATGACATCTCTTTGTGAAGAGTATTTCAAAATTAATAAACGATTATCAAAACTGATCTTTACCTGCCTAAAAGTCCTTGACTTTTTTCATAGTTTCTTCTACACCTATTTTCTTCCCTTCTTCTAAAAAAGATTTCTTTAGCTCTTCACCATTCATGGGTTGACTTTGCATCTTATTCTGTATTTCAGACTTCTGTTGTTTGTAATTGGCCAATCCTGCACTCTCTTGAATTCATGAGTGTTAATTTTATTATCGTCTAAAGCCTTACTGATAATAAGTTTCATACTGCTTAGCTTAGCTGCTGCGAGCATACTCAATGCTTCATGCTTCTGCAACTTTGTATGAAATCTTTTGTTAAGGGCTTCCATACCAAAGCATGCCAGGCTTATGGCAATGCTAACTCCTTCAACAGCAATTCCTATGACACTCCCCACTCCGTCGCAAACAGGGCAATATCTCCTACAGATAATCCAGCTGAAACCACACCCACAACCATTGATGTGTTGTGTACAGAATTGAAAACCGTTTTATATCGTCTTTTGCACCTGGAGTATTTTGCTCGTTCTCCTTCCAAATACTTCAATGCTTCTGTAATATTCATTAATCGAAATGTGTCTGCCTGTAATCTTTCATCATGCACAATATGCTCAAGCTGCTTGGGTGGTATTTGCGGATACAGTGATGGCATTTTTTACGACAATTTAAAAAAAAAATTATTTAATCAGCGAATTTATTTTGCAACTCTTCGAAGGTATACAATTTGCTAACATAATAAAACGAAATAAGATCTATGTGTTCCAGTTTAATGAAACTTAGATAAATTAGAGTTGTTTTATCGACCACTATTTTAACAGCAGGAATACTACTCGATACGTCTATATCTATGCCTTTTCTAATAGCTATAATGACATTTGTTGACTCTTTTACTGTGTCATCCCACGTAAGTTTGATTCCCTGAGCAATATCTGCTTCTTTTACAGAATCTACAGACCTCATGAGAATTTCAAAAACTATTGTGGCTTCTCTAGCTATGGTAAAGCTATCTGGTACAAACACAACAGAAGTATCTGTTCTACCCTTTCTAGTTGTAAGAAGATACCTTCGTTTTTCATACTCCTGCAGTTTTAGTTTTCTCTGCTGCTACTGATGTCTACTAAATAGCTTGAAACAAGACTCACAAGTAGCGGCCCAGAGTTAATAACTTTCCTAAATATTAAGGGACCTTCATCAGTAAAAAATACATAAGGATTAATAAATTTAAACTTTATATCCCAATCAATTGCAGGTGCAGGCTCAGGTGGAACAGGAGCAGGAAAAACTACCCACTTATTATTCAAATGTTTTAAGACATAGAGCGCATTATTTTGAGGACTATTCTGAACAGTTACATCACGAAGTTGACCAAGTTTAGGAAACTGTCTCTCAGCATCGTCTTTCATGTCATTGATTATCTTCCACTTGTACAATCCATTGGAATCAAGTTCAAGACCATACACTTCTCCTGCCTCTCCTTTTTCATCAAAACCCCGCACATCACCCAAATCTTTCAACTCTATTACCAGTGAGGCAACCGCTGTAATTCTCGGCTTTGGACCAAGACCGCTCATTTTTTATTTAGCAAAAATAAAATTTATTTAACTTCCAACACAACATAAAAATCATGCATCACAACTGGTTTGTCATCCTGATTAGTTACAGATATACACAATGATTCAAAGAAACTGGATCCTAATTTTTTAACTGTGAATTAGGAAATCTAACAACTACATTTTCGCAATAAGGAGCAGTTCCAGTTGACACACATTTCAATAAAGTTGAAGGCTTTCCATTGTGAACATTATCAGTAGTGCCTAGTTCTTTCAAATGAACATTTAGCACCGCATGTACTGACAAATGAACAGGATATCTACCAGTTATTCTTGAACTTTTGGATGATATTAGACGTCCGTCTAATGGTGTCCAATCTTCATCTGGATGTATTATTTTTTTACCTAAAAAAAAACAAGTAATAATAAAAGACTAATTGATAAAGAAAACTGACCATTTTTCAGAAATTCAATTGTAACAAGTAAATTAGCCAGATTTAAAGTTGCTTTAATTTTAAATTCATTTTGAAGCCATTCAGCTAAAGTACAAATGTCATAATACCCACCTCGTAAAATATCACCCTTTTCTAAACCATCAAGAGTTCCACTTACAGAATAATTTTTATCATCTGTTACATTAAACCACTTTTCAGTGTAGAACATTTCATGGATAGCTACAGCCTTGCTACCATCATGATTATCAATCCCATTAGTGAACCAGACTGGTTTGCTTGTGTCAATATTGTTACGATTGTGGTTGTGTTGTCCTGTGAGAGCATGCATGTGTTAATCGTAGGAAACGATCCGATATTTTATTTGAGCTATCATGATTATGATTCACGTACCTTTTTGGTAAGATTTTCTTTCAGTCGTGCAGAGCGGAATTCACTTCATTGATACGTTAAGTTTAGTTCAGAACATTCTAGAAAGGTTGCACTGTCTAGTGTCCTCATATGTGTGACGTCGGTAAATTAGCGACACTTCGCAACAAATTGTTTACTGTGAGCGTGAAGCCCTCAGCCGTTTTTTTTTTTTTGTGTGTGTGTTATGAAGGATTGTAAATGTTCTCGAATTTTCCGACTAGTTTGCCATACTTTTGTGAGATGTTATTTTACTAAGGATTCGGAGCTGAAGTGAGCAGCCATATTTGGGTAGCCTATTGTAGTTTTCTGGAAAGTTTGTTTTGTGTTAATTTCTTTTTAGTTCCGGTTGCGTAGATTATTTTGATTGGTTGTGTTGAATGATTTTCTTGGATTGTTCTGGAAAGTGTTTTACTATATAACGGTGGTGCTGGGAAAGCACGTGTGTACATTGTCTTGCAATTGTCAGTCATAGGTACGTGGCCCGTAGAGGGTGTACATTGTGTGAGATGCTGTGTATGAGAAGCTTTGAGTTGCCAGTGTGGACATTGCAGAAGAGACTTTGTATCAGTTTGTGCATTTGGAATTTCACTGTGTGGATATCGCATCGCTGAATTAAAATATTGTTGGAACTGTTACTCCAGTATTGTCTACATCCTTAAGCCACGTGGGACGGATTGCAGATGAAGGAGGTTTATTTAAAAAGAACCTTACGTGCGTGCGTCTGGTGTGTTTATCATACTACGACTACAACTCTACCACGTAACATTTTGGCACCTCCGACGTGACCTTCTTCAGTTGGTTCAGTGGAAAGGGTAGCAGGAGAAAACAGCCAGCAGTGAAAAGCAGAGATGGCGACATCGGAAATGGAGACACTCCTGAAAATTGGAAAGGAATGTGGACTCGAAGGAGCTCAACTCCTCGAGTTTGTAAAGGAGAGAGAGAAGGAGAGATTGGAGAGAGAAAATGAGAGATTGGAGAAAGAAGAAAAGAAACGAGAGAGAGAAGAAAAGGAGAGATTGGAGAGAGAAAAAGAGAGACTGGAGAAAGAAGAAAAGAAACGAGAGAGAGAAGAAAAAAAAAGATTGGAGAGAGAGGAGAGAGAGGAAAAGAGGTGAGAAAGAGAAGAAAAAGAGAGATGGGAGAGAGAGGAAAGAGTTAAGGAACGTGAAATCAGGAAACTCGAAATTCAAGCAGAAGAAGCAGAGAAACAGCGAGAAGAGGCAGAGAAACAGCGAGAAGAGGCGGAGAGGCAGCTACAACATGAAATTCATTTAAAGCAGATGGAGATTGAGGCACAGAGCCAGAGGGTTTATGAAGCAACAGCCTTAGCCAGCAGAGAGCAAACAGCCCGTGTGCCAAAGCTTCCACCTTTCGTTGAGAACTCAGATAAGATGGATGCTTACCTAGAACGATTCGAGTGCTTCGCAAGTAGCAACAATTGGAAACAAGAGACTTGGGCTATCAAACTGAGTGCACTTCTAACTGGCAAAGCGCTTGAATTTTATACTCGCTTACCAAGAGAAGAAGCTGAAGATTATATGCAGTTAAAAGCCGCCCTGCTGACACAGTACGACTTCACTGAAGAGGGTTACAGGCGACGATTTCAGAACTGCAAGCCTGAAGAAGGAGAAACACCCGGCCTATTCATTGAGAGAATCAGAAGCTACCTGCAGAAATGGATAGAGCTGGCTGGTTTAAACAGAGAGTACCAGGACTTGTGTGACCTCATCATCAAAGAGCAAGTCCTCAACGCATGTTCTAAGGACCTGGCCGCCCACCTCAGAGAGCAAAAAGACCAGTCTCTAAAGGCCCTAGCCGACTTCGCTCAAAGATACCTTGACGCCCACAACATGAAGTTCGGGTCCAGTAAGCCGCAGCATGTATATGCACCAGCAGAGGAAATTCACAATGTCAGAGACACCCCGAAATACAAGCCAATGGAGAACCTGACATGTTTTCTCTGTGGAAAGAAAGGTCACAAAGCGATACGGTGTCCTTCCAAAGATGTTCCCCAAGGCGACAACATCAGAAGATTCAACCAAGATCGCGGGATAGCAGGCAGAAGCAATACTACGTCTCAACACAGAGCCGCTGCTGTATTAGCCAATGATGTGACGTCATCCAGTGACTTTGAGTCTAGAGAAACGCGAGTGACACCAGAGCTGATTGAATCTTTCAGAAAGAATGGGCGCATCCCAGTAATAAATGGGGCTACATTCTTACCAGTCTCAAACATCGCGCTGCCTGAGAATGAAGTGCCGAATATGCCGGTGGTGTCAGGATTTGTCGGCAAAGCATCAGTGAGAGTGTTGAGAGACACTGGTTGTAGCTGCATCATCGTGAGAGAGGACCTAGTAGCTGAAGACCAGAAGCTACAGGAGTGGACCAGCCTCATTTTAGCTGACGGAACTGTAAGGATTATCCCCCTTGCCAAAGTCAGTGTCGACACCCCATACTTGACAGGAGAGGTGAAGGCGTTGTGCGTAAAGACCCCTGTCTACGGTCTTATCATCGGAAACGTTGATGGTGACATAAATGCAGACAATCCAGATCCAGAGTGGAGACCGGAAACATGTGCTATTACCACGAGAAGTCAAGCAAAGAAGAGTCATCAGAAAATCCCTCTTAAAGTGGCGGACAACACGGAAGCAGCCGTGGTGAATAAGGAAAGGCTGGTGGAGCTACAAAGAGCCGACCATACGCTTGACAAGTTCCGAGGTCAGACCGAGCCCATGACTCGAAAGGGAAAAGAGATAACCTTCGAGATGAGAAGAGATATCCTGTACCGGATATTCGACAGCAATGGAGATAAACCTGTGCGTCAAGTAGTAGTTCCTGAACCTTTGTGAATGCAGGTGATGAAACTGGCACATGATTCCATATTGGGAGGACATTTGGGAATCAACAAGACCCTCGATAGGATCCGAGCCGTCTTCTACTGGCCTGATATGGGAGGCGACGTCACCCGATTCTGCAGGTCGTGCGACATATGCCAGAAGACAATCTCCAAGAGAAAGGTGCCCAAAGTTCCTCTAGAGAAAATGCCACTGATCGATCTGCCTTTCAAGCGGGTAGCTGAAGACCTGGTGGGGCCAATATCCCCTCCAAGTGAAGATGGTCATCGCTATATTTTGACTCTGGTGGACTACGCTACACGTTATCCTGAGGCCATACCATTGAAGAAGATCGACACTCCAACAGTGGCAGAGGCACTCGTCGACATATTCAGCCGTTTGGGGATTCCTGAAGAGATCCTGAGTGACCTGGGAACTCAGTTCGTCTCCGACTGCATGGAGGAAGTCAACCGGCTATTGAGCATTCGACACCTTACTACCACCCCTTCTCACCCCATGTGTAATGGGCTGGTTGAAAAGTTTAATGGAACATTGAAGGCTATGCTGAAGAAACTGTGTGCTGAGCAGCCAAGGTTGTGGCATAGATATATCAATGCCTTGCTCTTTGCATACCGTGAAGTTCCTCAGGATTCGACAGGGTTTTCCCCTTTTGAATTACTGTACGGCAGAACTGTAAGGGGGCCCATGCACATCCTGAAGTAGCTGTGGACCAAGGATATCGAAGCACCTGAGGTGAAGATCAGCTACCAGTATGTCTTTGACCTGAGAGAGAAGCTGGAAGATACCCTCAGGATGGCTCGAGAAGAACTGGGGAAGGCGCAGAACAAGGGGAAGCATTACTATGATTGTAAGGCGAAACCTCGACGATTCCAGCCAGGTGACCAAGTGTTGGTTCTTCTTCCTACTGACAACAACAAACTTCTGATGCAGTGGAAGGGACCCTACGTTGTCGACACGGTGGTTGTCATCAATGACTACAGAGTCAAGGTCAACAACAAGGTGAAGACTTCATGCTAATCTGTTGAAGAAGTATATTGAGAGAGGTCGTCAAGACAAAACACAACTGGCCGCATCGATGCGTCTTGCTGATGACGAAAGACTAGACGACGAAAACCTGTTTGACCTTAATGAACTCTGACACAAGGAGGATGTAGAAGATATCCAGTTCGGTCAGAATCTGACCCAGTCTCAACGAGAAGAACTGAGCGTCCTGACTCAAGAGTTCAAGAATCGGTTTACACCTGACCCAGGGACAACAGACACCATCCAGCCCGAGATTAATCTAACATCCGACAATCCGGTTCGTGACGAGTCGTGTCGTCTGTTTCGCAACACGAGTGAAGGACTGAGAGAGAATGTTGGGGAGACCCCGGACCCGGAAGCCGACAGAGATTCCAGATTACCAGTGGTCATCGGGAATAGACCAGAGAGATCTAGTTTGGTGTGTGTGGACTTTTGTACTTTCCTTGGGCCGACAGTGTTTGACCCAGGACCAATAACTGTGTGAACTGTGCGCTGTACCCCATGATTTCACGATGTCCAGAAGTGAACTTTGACATTGATTTTAGTTTAATCAAGGATTCACAGAACTTTGGAGCGGACTACCTGAGCAGAGCAGTTTGAATGAACATTTCTGTGTCCAGAACAGTTTAGATAAACATTTTGGTTTTCATGACATTTTAAAGGGACATGTCTTCGCTGAGGACAGTTTCAAGAAACTGAGATGATTATTTTGATTTGATTTTGATGTGGAATTTTTATGGTTTTGTGTGGGTTTGCACAGCCACAACCGTATTTTTGAGATTTGAGAAGAAAGTTTTGTGAAATTTAATTCTAAATAGGGGGGTAATGTTACGATTGTGGTTGTGTTGTCCTGTGAGAGCATGCATGTGTTAATTGTAGGAAATGATCCGATATTTTATTTGAGCTATCGTGATTATGATTCACGTACCTTTTTGGTAAGATTTTCTTTCAGTCGTGCAGAGCGGAATTCACTTCATTGATACGTTAAGTTTAGTTCAGAACGTTCTAGAAAGGTCGCACTGTCTAGTGTCCTCGTATGTGTGACGTCGTTTTCTGGAAAGTTCGTTTTGTGTTAATATTTTTGTTAGTTCCGGTTGCGTAGATTATTTTGATTGGTTGTGTTGAATGACGATAATTCATGTGCGATATAAGGCGCATTCGTTTGTCAGCAGGGGATGAGTTTTCCACTGGCCAATAATGTGCGGCTGCGGCAAGGTCCAAAACCACAGACCAACGAAATATCATAATGCGCGTCTCCAATCGTGCTCGCATTACAAAAAAGAATGCGTCGTAACAGAAATGCGTGCTGAAAAACGAGTGGCTAAACTTTCAAAGGATTCCGCCCAACTTCGCATTAACTCTTTGGCTGTCGGTAGCGACTTTTTTTCGAGGTGATTTGTGACGGAATCTTAGGTTGGTTGACGGAATCACCTCGACAAAAGTGGCTACCGACAGCCAACGGGATAAAGAGAAATCCGACGACCTGGTTGTTTGAATGGAGGAGATATAAACCTCACCTGCACAAGGCATGAAGTTTGTTTTTTTTTCGTTCACAGCCATTCATTCATTCAGTCAGTCCTCTCTGCGCCGTCTGGTGCTTGAGGCGACGGCAAGGGAACGCCACTTTTGTCTGTCAGCTGCTATTTTGGGTGCTGTTTGCAGAGTAAGGCCTCTGTTCTTGAGCTCTCGCTCCACGGTTCGGCGCCACGTCTCCTTTGGTCGCCCACGGTTTCTCTTCCCCTGTGGTGTCCATCTCAGTGCCACCCTTGGTAATAAGTCGGGTGACATTCTGCAAACGTGGCCTAGCCATCTCCATCTCCGTGTGGCGATGGTTTCAGCGATGCTGTCTGCGCCTGCTTTCTTCCGTAGTTCCTCGTTTGTAATCATGTTTGGCCAGAAGACCTTCATGATCCGTCGCAGGCACTTGTTCTGGAAGACTTCCAGCTTGCGTTCCGTAGCAGTAGTGGATTTCCAGCACTCTGACCCATAGAGAAGGACACTCAGCACGTTACTCTTAAAAATACGAAGCTTGGTGTGGATGCTCAGGTTTGTAGTCCTCCAGATGGGTTTCAGCATTGCGAAGGCTTGGTTGGCTTTGCTGATTCTTGTGGTGATCTCCCTTGTGCAGTCTCCATCTGTGGTAACCTTGCTGCCCAGGCACGTGAACTCGTCCACCTCTTGCAGAGGTTGGTCATTGATGGTGATTGGGTCGCCCACTATGGTGTTCTTCCTCATGACTTGAGTCTTCCTAATGTTGACCCCGAGACCTATGGAGCTTGCTGACTGTGTCAACTGTTGTGTCTTCTGTTGCATGTCCTGGTTTCTGCTTGCCAGCAGCCCGATATCATCAGCGTAGTCGAGGTCATCCAGCATTGAGGTCAGCGTCCACTGAATTCCCTGCCTCCTTCTCTCTGTGGTGCGGCGCATGATCCAATCAATTGCCATTGAGAAGAGGATCGGCGAAAGAATACATCCTTGTTTCACTCCGGTTTCCACCTTAAACGGTTCGGTGAGCTGGTTGTTGTGGACGACTCTGCACTCAAAATTCTTGTACAGGGACCTGATGACGTTGACAAGTTTCTGGGGGATTCCATAGTATCGCAGGATTTTCCAAAGGGAGTCTCGATGCAGACTGTCGAAGGCCTTCTCAAAGTCCACAAAGACCACATAGAGGGATCCATTCCATTCGTTAGACTGTTCAAGGATCTGTCTCAGGACGAAAATATGGTCAATGCAGGACTTGCCTTTCCTAAAGCCTGCCTGCTCCTGGCGAAGGATGCCATCCACTGCTGTCGCAATGCGTTCAAGGAGAATGCGGCTGAAGATCTTGCTGGTGAGGGATAGTAAGGTGATGCCTCGCCAGTTGTTACAGTTCCCCAGGTCTCCTTTCTTCGGAAGTTTGACGATGGTGCCGGTCTTCCAATCGCTCGGCGCTTCTTCAGTGTCCCAGATCTTTTGAAAAATCTGACAAAGAAGCTGCGGCGTTACTGCATCTTCTACTTTCAGCATCTCAGGGCACACTCCGTCATCGCCAGGTGCCTTCCCGTTCTTCAGCTTTTGAATGGCCTGCTTGACTTCCGCAATAGTAATGTTGCCGAGGTTAATGTCCAGGTCCTCCTCCGCTTCAGGAATGTCAGTGAGGGTTGGTGGGTCTGAGCGGTTCAGGATGGACTCGAAGTGTTGCTTCCATCTCTTCAGCTTCTCTTCCTCTACTGTGACATGAGTTCCATCTTCAGCTCTCACTGGGAGGTCGTGGTACTGCCCGTAATCGCCCTTCAGCTTCTTGGTGTTCTGGTATACTGTCTTCATGTCTCTCTGTTTTGCAGCTGCCTCCGCTTCTTCTGCCAGCCTTTCTGTGTGCATTCTCTTGTCTCTTCTCGCTGATGTCTTCACCGCTTGATCTTTCTCTCTGTATTCTCTTGATATTCTTTCCTTCAGTCTTGGTGATTTGGCGTCCAAAAGTTTCTTCTTGATCTGTCTTCTCTCTTCTATGCGAGCCCACGTGTCTTCTGAGATCCACTCTGTCTTCCTGCTCTTTCTGTATCCTAAAACTTCCCCTCCTGTCTCCTTCATGGCTCTGTTGAAATCTTCAATAGTCAGCGCTGTCTCATCTTTCAAAACACTAAATCTATTCCTGAGGGCCAACCTAAACTCTTCTTTCACTTTTGGGTCTTTCAACTTGGCCACGTCGTAGCGCTGATTTCTGGTGTCTCCTATCTTTACTTTCCTAAGCTTCAATGTCACCTTCCCCACCAGAAGACTATGGTCGCTGCCAATGTCAGCATGTCGCATCACTCGCACATCCTGCAGAGAGTGCCTCCAGCGACCGTTAATGATGATGTGGTCGATCTGGTTCTGGGTCTTGCCGTCTGGTGATTTCCATGTGAGTTTGTGGATCTCCCTATGCGCAAACAGGGTCCCTCCTATGACTAAGTCATTTTCCTCGCAGAAATTGACCAGCCTCTCCCCGTTGTCGTTGATCACACCCGCTCCATGTCGTCCCATGGTCCTCTCTCTGTCTTCATTGTCGCAGCCGACCTTAGCGTTGAAGTCACCGATCAGCATCAGCACGTCATGTCGAGGGATGTCTTCCAAAACAGCTTGGAGGGCGTCGTAGAATACATCCTTATCCTCTTCTTCCGCATCGTCTATCGGTGCGTAGCCCACAACAATAGACAGCTTTGCGTATTTGGAATTCATCCTGACGTACAGCAGGCGCTCGTTCACAGGTTTCCACTGTAGAACGGTGTTGGCCTTGCTCTTATTGATGATGACAGCAACTCCTTCTCGGTGTTCGTTGTCTGTTCTTCCAGACCAGATGATGACTTCTCCGGAGCTCAACCTCTGTTTGCCAGCACCAGTCCATCTTGCTTCTGTTACTCCCATGAGGGTTAGTTTGTGGCGGTTCAGTTCACTTACTGCTTGCGCCAGCTTTCCAGTCTGGTAGAGCGTTCGCACATTCCAGCATCCAATTCTGATCCATCGTTTTGGCGTCAGGAGTTCCGCTATCGGGGTGGAGACGTCCTTGCGGCTTTGGTCCCCATCCGTCATAAGTCCAGTTTCCTGGTCTGCTTCGCTCCCAGCGCCGGTTGTCGCTTTTCCCCTTGTTGTCGTTTCCGTAGCAAGTTTCTTTTTACAGGGTGGAGTCGCTAGCCCCACGCCTAACCCTCCTCCTTTATCCTGACTTGGGACAGGCAGTTAAGCCCCCAAAGGGGCCTCCCTGGTGGAGTTGTTCACAGCCAAACACTTCCAAATTCTGCTGAAAAGAAAAAGCTCCCATACTAGCAATGGACCCTGGGTCCAATCACCGGAGAACTTCTCTAATTCCCCTTCTAAAAGGTCCTGGTAAATCAAAGTGGCACAGCTGCAGTGCGCCTGAACAGGTCGTACTCCATGTCCCTGCCCCCATAACCCGCCCGTTAGAGCTGCTCATTATCACTCTGGTGACGTGGACGTTAAACCCCGAACTAACCAACCAACCAACCAACCTAATTCTTACTCAATCCTGCATGCATCACTCAAGCACACACGCACTGTGTTTCCCAAGATAACGACTTTCTGGTCACGCGTCTTTTCCGCCGATCGGTATCGTCAGTAGCAGTCAAGGGGTTAAAAATACCTCAGGGTTATGGATAGTGCCTTGAACTTTTTTTGTTCGTCAAGCTCTTTATCTTAAATAGGTAAAGAGTAATCAATCTTGACTTTGACTTTTGTGTGGTGTATCGAATGGCTGTATTCTGTTCCCAATAATAGCGTACATAAAGAACGCTCCCTTCACTCTTAGTCTTGGAAGGCCACGCGTTTCATCACGATCTTTTCATGCCGCGCTCTAGGTGTCCTGCAAACAACTTTAACTAATCCTCTGTGGCTTGGATTTTTTTTTTTTGCGTGGTGCATGGCACATATTATATTACATGTTTTTGCGTGGTATATCGCGTACATATATCATTTAATGCGTGGCATATAAGCGTATATATCTTGCATTTTTTTTTAAAAACTAAACACGGGAGTGGACCGTTTTTGTAGTCACATTTGCCAAGATCTGATCTGACAACCCTAATCGATCTGCAAAAGGCACAGATTGTCATGGCATCCGCAGGGGGCTCATGAAAATCTGTACATCATGTTTAATCTATTGAGGACTCGATTTTTTTTTTTTAGTTTATTTATTTATTTATTTATTTATTTATTTTTTTTGGGGGGAGGTATAGGGCATATACGTCATTGTGTGTGTGTGTGTGTGTGTGTGTGTGTGTGTGTGTGTGTGTGTGTGTGTGTGTGTGTGTGTGTGTGTGTGTTAGAGCTACCGGTCTGTTTTTGTCGATATATATGCCGGTCTGTAACTTTGAACCTTACTGCTCGAAGCTAAATGGTCCAGAATCTCAGTACAGCATGCGCACTCAGTAATGATAGTTTGTCAGTAATGATGTACGTCTCTCTCTCAGTTTGGAAGATAGAGTACGGCATAACACTTTATTATTATACACTTTTCATCAACATCATTATTCTTTCTCTCTCTCTCTCTCCCCCCCCCCCCCCCTCTCTCTCTCACTCTCCTCCCCCCCCCCCCCCCCAACCCTCTCTCTCTTACTCGTTTCAAAATCATTCTCTTCAAGTACTTCTCGAAGCAGTCATAATCATTACGTTGTTGAAATATATACTGCCCTGTAAATCTGATTACGTTTGCTCCCAGTTATAAACTGTGTGTGTGTGTGTGTGTGTGTGTGTGTGTGTGTGTGTGTGTGTGTGTGTGTGTGTGTGTGTGTGTGTGTGTGTGTGTGTGTGTGTGATCATCATGGGACTTTCTTTCCCTAAGCTGGCAATGTTTTTGTTTCATATACATGTGCATTTATATACTTATTTTTGTGTATATTGTCTTTTAGTTTTGTAGCAACGGCAGGTTGGAAAAATGGCTATGTCTGTGACGATGTCAATGCCTCAACCGTTGATAAATAAAGCTTCATTGAATCATTGAATCTCTCCCCCCCCCCCCCTCCCTCTCCCCCCCCCCCCTCTCTCTCCTGCCAGCCTCTCCTCGTTACAGCCTGACGCCGGACCTCAGACCACCATAGGCTCTGGCCTGCGGACAAGGCGTCCTTTTGCCGCCACGACGTGCCATAGTGCACAACTGAAACATATCAGTACATACACGACCTGTCGGCCCACCCACCAGCAGTCCTCAAAGGACTAACTAAAAGGGAACACTCCGCATCGCTAGAGTCTGCTATAACGCAGTTGAAAGAATTTGTAAAAACGAAAGTTGAACCTCACAAACACTAGGATACCACTCTATGCGAGCATCCTTTCGAAATTGAGCCAACGACCTACTAACTCAAGTCAGTAGGAAAGCCCTAGAGCTATCGATCCTAATCCCCAGCCAATACGGGGGATAGGTTTAAACGGAGATCGAAATACGTGCAGCAGAACGCTACACTAAATTTTAATCTCCACGGTTTGGTCCGCTGACGATGAGGAGTACCGGCAATTTAAAGCAAAACTTCCTCGAAACACACATGAACTAGACATAAAAATTCAGACTGACTTGTGTCGCTCGAGTGTGTACGGCCGGCCGATAAAAAACAGGCCATTTCATCGGATAGTGTGCGATGTGATACACTTTTATACAAACTGCACTGCAAAACAGTCTTCAGAGGACAACGGCAAAATTTAAGGATTTCGGTGTTGGGGTAGAATGAGTTAAATTCACCGCTCGTCACCCGCCCTTTCCTGACAGGCAAGTTCTACAGCGCTTTTATTTGAGCCAAAGAATTACCATTCATCTGTCGCCTCATGCATGCTGCGACTCACTTTATATGAACACTGTCAGGAAGATCGACATAACAAAATTATGTAAGCAAGAGGCAAAGGTACTCGTGGGTGGGGGGGGGGGGGGGGTTCATGAGGATCGTTGCCTCTTGCAGATGATTGTTGGTTTAATTGTTGCTCCCATGATTCAGTCTTTTTTAATATTCTCATTTATTTCCAGGCTCTGAATATGACAAGCTGCGTACCGACGATGTCGGCGGCGAGCCTTCAAAGTACACCACATTCCGCCCTGACCGGAAAGATAGTAAGCTCGCTATATTTTATAGGACAAGAATGAAAATAGGTCTGCGCACCTATTCTTTTATCCTTGGAAAATAAAGTTTCATTCATTCATTCATTCTCTCTAATATTTGAATTAGATCATAAATGCAGCTGAAGAATCTTCCAATGTGCAAATTTACAACCGAAACTATAACGAGTCTCGTATTTAATTGTATATTGTCATTACCTGACAGTGTGGATCAGTCACTAATTTTGACGACACAATTCTTATTTTAAATTGACAGAAGGCCAAAAAGTCATTGAAGGCACCACGACCAACACCCTCCTCTCCTCACCCCCCACCCCCGTCCTGGTTTTCACTAAACCATCATTTCAAAGTAAGAGATACTGTTTATCGCGGTTTTGGAGCTATGTACAAGTATTGCGCAGTGTCGCTTTATTCGGCAGCTAGACTGTTTTGCTTTAATGTATTTTTTTCATGACACGTCGAGGCCATTAAGTTCATACTTACACTTTTAATTCGTCATGAATACATGAAGTGCCGAGGAAACAAGTAAAAGCTATCCAACTGCAAGAGACATAGATCCGCATGAGCCCCCGCGACTTCGGGGGCTCATGAGGATCTATGCCTCTTGCTGAGACCAATTTGTATCCATGTTTCTTGTACGGCATTGGCTTTATGGTCGTTGAAAGAACCAAGATTTTCAGGAGCAGAAATATGTACGTACAGTGACAGGGAAGGCGTGAGTATTATGAAGTACGCGTTCCACCCGACTTATTTACTTGAACATCTTTAGAAACCACCCAATGCGTTAAAGGTTATCGGGCCGACGGCCGGCCGCTGTTGGCCCGCGCATGTCCGTGCGCGGCCCAACAGCGGCCCGACATCAGTCCGTTTACCTTTTGCTCAATAGGCAACGCGCTCTGAAAGGATTTCGCAACGTTTCAGGTCCTGTGCACTTGGCGGCATTGAAAACGCAATGAATGTACGAACGAACAGAAAGAAAAAAAACAAATACTAGTAATAAATAAATACATTGTAATATAATATAATATAATATAATATAATATAATATAATATAATATAATATAATATAATATAATATAATATAATATAATATAATATAATATAATTGCTGCATGGCATTCAGGCAGTCTTTTTTTTTAATTAATTTTTCATTTGTCATGATTAGACGGTTAAATTACCATTTTGCACGTAAATTTGCAGACACATTTCAGCACCTTTTGTGTTTGTTATCCCTTGTCGACACACCTAATGAGCTTTAACAGCAGTTGGGACACACAGCAAAAGCACGCGTAAATCGCACTTATTTATTCTGAGCAGCCAATAGTGTGTCAATCTATTTTTAGCTGTTTTTTGTACTGATAGCATTGTATTCATAGAGCGGAGTGGAGTCATTGTAAAGACAACGTGTGCTGAACTGGATTGTCCTGTGTCTAAATGAACCATAACTAGATCTGTTTGTAGCGTTTCGTAACCATCTGTTAATGGTTATCTTTGAGTATCTTTGAACATGTTATTTGGCAAGGGGCGTACATTCTCGTGAGCCCTTGCAGCTGTAAGGAGTCGATGAAAATCTGTGCTTCTCGATGGGAGGGTGTCTGAAATGACTTTTCTGAGCAGCTTCTACCGCCTCACACGTCGCGTTATTTATGTTTACAATATTTGTGTGTAAAATCTGAAAGGTTTTGGCTACTCATCTTTTGCTGATTATCCGATCATTCATTCATTCATTCATTCATTCATTCATTCATTCATTCATTCATTCATTCATTCACTCACTCACTCATTCATTCCATGGATAAGGGATGCAATGGAATGTTTTACGCCCATGTTTAATAGCTTTTTATTTGTGAATTTCTAGTACACTGGAATGCTGATTACATCGATATGAACAAAAAGCCAGTTGCTGCTTATGAAAATGCAGAGTACATGCTACTGTCATGTGAGTTTCTGTGTCTCTCTGTGTTTTATGTCTGTCTGTCTGTCTCTCTGCCAGTCTGTCTGTCTCCTGTTTTCATTTAGCTGAAGCAGATCCAATATTAACAAACAAACAAACAAACAAACAAACAAAAAAACATACAAACAAACAAACAAACCAATAAATACATTGGTACGAAAAGACTAAAAGTTAAATTGCCCCTCCACTCAAATTTCGATACTTTAACAGTCGATAATATGACCAAAACTGAGTTGAATGGCTTATATAAATGAACTTGAAAACCCGTTAGGTTTCCCGGTATAACACAAAACGTGGACATTTTTTCACTGCCTACCGGTATTCTTGCCACTTGCTTCAATTTAAATTGTTTGACTTGTCGTGAAAGTGCTTTATACGGCGATGTCGTTTGTCATTTCTCTGCCCAAAGATGAAAGACTGTATTTTCTGGGAAATACACAGGGGACAAGACTCTTGTTGCCATCTAACTGATGGTCTTTAACTCATTGTATCCCAACACCGAAATCCCCAAATTTTGCTGTTGTTCTCTGAAGACTGCATTGCAGTGCAGGACACAGATCGACCATGATAGTTCAAGGGTGATGCGGTCTGTGGCGCAGTGGTTAAGGCGCCTGCCACCAATGCCAAAGGTGCGAGGTTCGATACCGGGTTCCGGCGTTGGACTTTTCTCTTCTGGTAAGTGTCACCGTTAATTCGGGCGGACCGTCGGTGGTTCTTTCTCCGGGTACTCCGGTTCTTCCCCCCCCCCCCCCCACCCCCCCACCCCCCACACTTTGGTACCGGTCTCAGGCCACTTTACAAATTTCAAATACAAGCGATCAAAAATCTCTGTAACTTCAGTAGCTGACTGGCCCTTCGTTTGTCTTGTACTGTGTTTGTACTGTGTTTGTCTTAAATGGCGTAAATCCGTGTCTGTTTCGTGAGTGAGTGTGTTGGGTTTCAGGCGCGGCGCTTTGAGTCGATTTCCCCAAAATTGAGAAAAGGCGCCTATATAATAACGGTATTATTATTATTATTATTTAATAGCTTGGCGCCCATAGGCGCCAAACTATTCTGGCATCACCCTTGCACTGTCATGGTCGATCCTTATCTTCCTGTGGTGTGTCTGGGGTAGAATGAGTTAATGACAGGTGACATACTTTGCCCGTCAAGACTTCTCTTGAGATATACTGAATTTGCACAACTGTGGCCTGATGGGCCTCTCATAGCTGTTCCTTCAGCTGCTTCACCTCCTGCACATAAACGCATATGAATAAGGGAAGTGTTGGGATGAACCGGTAGGCAATACAACGCAGGCACTGTGATAAAGTAATGGCAGGGTCAGATCAGTTCATCACCTCTGCCCTAAAGACAGTAAATCTTGTGTGTGTGTGTGTGTGTGTGTGTGTGTGTGTGTGTGTGTGTGTTTGTGTGTGTGTGTGTGTGTGTGTGTGTGTGTGTGTGTGTGTGTGTGTGAAAAGAGAGATTTTCATTGGGTTCTCATAATCACATCTGCCTGTTATCGGCACTATATCAAGGAAAATGCTGCTCAATATAATATAATATAATATAATATAATATAATATAATATAATATAATATAATATAATATAATATAATATAATATAATATAATATAATATAATATAATATAATATAATATAATATAATATAATACCGATACTGTAGCTACGCCTAGATCAGTGACTCGGATAGTGTCCGTTCAGCGCCGTTCTGTCACTCTGGCCGAATTTGTGAAACGGAAGACAGAAAACTTCCAAAATCACGTACAGTTTTGTTTTGCCCCGAACTCTTCAAACATACAATTTCGAAAATCGCAACTGCAGACGTAACTGTGACGGTAATGACCACTGAACATCCCTGTCATTCTGCTTTTAGAAGACATGATGGCAGATCTGTTGTGTCTCGGAGCCCAAACATTGTTTTGCTGAACTTGTCCTCTGAATATTATACTCAATTTCTTATTAGGAGAAAAAGTTTTTTTTTTTTTTTTTTTTTTTCTCCAACACAAACATAAGAAGAAACCGACAGATACTGAAACCTATCATCTGTGAACATTTTCAGCTGCGGTATTTGAGTGAAGTCTTGATTATCATTGGGTGGTGTGTGGGAGAGGGGCTGGTGGGGAAAGGGGAACGGGGATTGGGGGGGGGGGGGGGGCGAGGCCAATGTGGGATGGTGTGTGTGGGAAGGGCCGGGGGAATACTTACACTGTGTGTTTTTTCCCAAAGATTTTATTTCCTTTATCCACTATTGGGGTGTTGATGAGGAAAATATCAATCAAAAGATTGATGCAGAAGTAATCGCTGTTAAATAATGACACAGACATTCTTTGCCAACTGGTCGTTACCAGACAGTTAAGACAAGTTTACACACAATAGAGAACATGTCAAGGCAGCTAGGACTATAAGTGCAAACGCAATGAAATAGTTAATATGGAGTAGCTTATACAAGTTTAAACAAATTTTGCAAGCTGCAGGTTTATTGACGCCAGCTGCTGTTTTGATTTAGTTGCAGGCGGGTGTGGGGGGGGGGGGGCTAATTATAAATGAAAATAAAGTAAGAACGAAAGAAAATACATTCCGTTTATTTGCTGTGTTGTATCTGACATTATCCTCCTTTAGCGGAACAACGTAGGCATGCATTTGCAATTGAATTATTTGTCAGACTGAATACTGACTGTTCCTGTGTGTATTTACTGCCAAGATTTGACTTTTTAATCAGGTTCAGGTGTACCTTGACAGAACTTCGGTGCTGATTATTTGCTAAAAAGAAAAGTTGCGCATGATTAGAAGTTAAACTGATTTATTTCCTGCAGCTTCTGTGTTCGTGCCTCTATGTCTACGTTTATTTTTGAATCAATGAATACTCTGTCACGCTTTACAAATTAACACGCTTTACTTTATCGGTGACGCCATCTGTTGCTTTTTTGATTTAGTCGCAGGCGCGGGAAGTTAATTATAAATGAAATTCTTCGTCTTGGCTTTGACTTCGCGAACGAAGATTCTAAAAGGGTTGCCCACGACGTCTGCGGGCATGCTCGTGGCTGCGGAGTCCAATCCGGGACAGGCAGGTTCGAACGCTATGCAGTGGCTGCAGGGGGAGGTCTGTCCATGGTTCTGAGTTGCGGCATCTCTGTTTTTTTCTTCTGAGCCGCATGTCTTTAAGGCTAGATCTGCGCGAGTCCTCAAAGGAGACGGCTGCTTTGTAAATAGTGGAGCGCCAGATAAATGAAAATAAAATGAAACGAAATACATGCACGGCGACCATAACCTTGACCCTGTATGTAGCAACGTGACTTTTATACTTAACACCACTTTTCACTGAGGACTGTTGTCAGGCAAAGTTTCTGGTAGACCAGTCCAATGATTTCAAAGACGTTGCCTGGGCAAGAATAAATAGCATAATAGAGACATCACTGCCGCGGCCATGACCTTCAAAATTGTGATCTAACTGTCGCAGCATGCAAACGCGCTCAATTTTACATTTCTGTCAATGTAATAAATCACAAGTAAATCAAATTCAGTAATTTCATATATCTCACGTAAAAAGAAACAAATTCCAATATGTCCGCCATGACCCTGATCTTGGTGATAACCATTTGCTTTTTCTTCGATATACACCTTTACTACGGACTATAATCAGTTCAGTTTTGAGGGAAACCAGCTAAATGTGTTTATAAATACTCTCCGTACAAAATACATCAATAGAAACAAACATGTCTGCCACAGCCTTGACTTAAAAGGTATTGGCGTAATTTTTATGCTAAATACACTTTCCATTAATATCTATCAAAACACCAAATTTAAAGCAAACTGATCCATTAGTGCCCGAGATCTCATAATATTATAGACAAAACACAAATGTCGCCTCCATAGCCTTGACTTTTGAACTAGTGACTTGATTTTTTTAACAGCACACCATGTCACTACGATCTATCATTAATCCAAGTCTGAGCAAAATCGTTCCAATTGTGTCAGAGATATTGCCCGCAAAAGAGTATGCTACAATAAACTAAACATGGCCGCCTATGGCCTTGACCTTTATGTTAGCGATCTAATTCTGGCAGTAAACACTCTCTTTGCATAGTCTCTATCAAAACGCCAATTTTGAAGCAAATTCATCTAGTAGTTTTGAATAGTATTTGAGAAACAAACATCTTTTGTAAAAATGTGGCTGAATGGCTTGTGACCCTTGATCTTTTCAAGGGGTCAACCAAATTAGTATGCATAGAAAAGGTCTTACCATCATGTATCTTTGTACCACAGTTGGTTTGAAGTTGTAAATAGTATTTGAGAAAAAATACATTATTTAAAAATATGGCTATTTTGAACTATTTCCGGAGCCCTTGTGACCTTGACCTTGGTGAGAGCTCACACAATTTGGTATGTTTAGAAATGTCTTGCATACCAAATTGCGTGACCTCTCATCAAGGTCAAAGAAAGGTCTTGCCAGGCCTGAAACCATATGGCGTTGAGGCGCGTCCTCTTGGTGGTGGATAGGGGTGAGAGGGGTGCACCGAATGAAATAAGGTGCTGTGAACCAACATGGTCTAAGGAAAGGACACCCGACAGAAAACCCCTGGTCCTCCTGGTAAGGGGGTTGGGCGTGGGGGTAGCTTCCCCACCATGCAAATAAAGAAATAGCTACAGAAACACCGACGAATAGACAAACAGCAGTTCCTTTCCTGGAGGAGGAAGGTTCTTCTACCAGAAGATTTACGACGTCGTGTGGTGAAAGCCGGAAGTCTTCGGAAGCCACAAGACCAAGCCGCCTCTCTCTATACAGGGACACAATCATGGGTACATGAAATGTCAAGACCATGTACCAGAGCGGCAAGGCCGCCCAGATAGCAGCGGAAATGCAAAAGTACAACATTGCCCTGCTAGGTATCAGTGAAGTTAGTTATTGGGGTTTAATGCCAAGCAGGCGACTAAGGTGAAGAGGAGTATCAGGGCAGACAAGAGGGCCTACACAGACACCCTGGCAGCAGAGGCAGAAAAGGCAGCAGGCAGCGGCAACAAGAAACAGCTCTACGACATTACCAGAAGATTGTCGGGCAAGTATGGCCATGCAGAAAGACCAGTAAAAGACAAAGAAGGCAAGGTTATTGCAGACAGAGCAGACCAATTCGACAGATGGGCCGAGTATTTTGAAGAGTTACTGAACAGACCCACCCCACCCGACCCCCCAGACATCAAGCCAGTAGAGACTGACCTGCCCATCAGCTGTGGCAGACCCAGCCGTGAAGAAATCAGAAGAGCAGTGGCATTTTTGAAGAACGGCAAAGCAGCAGGGCCAGATGGCATCCCAGCGGAGGCTCTGAAAGCAGACCTAGAGACAACAGTAGAGCTGCTGTACCCACTGTTTGGAAAGATATGGGAAGAGGAGGTCATGCCGGCTGACTGGAAGGAGGGGTACCTAATCAAGCTTTACAAGAAAGGCGACCTCAGCAATTGTTCCAACTACAGAGGAATCACCTTGCTGTCAGTACCAGGAAAGGTCTTCAACAGGATCATCCTGGAGAGAATGAAGAGCTCCGTCGACCCCCAGCTGAGAGACCAGCAAGCAGGATTCAGGAAACACCGATCATGTACAGACCAGATCGCCACTCTCCGCATCATCGTGGAACAGTCTCTGGAGTGGAGTTCCCCGCTGTACGTCATCTTTGTGGATTACGAGAAAGCATTGACAGAGTGGACCGGGAGACTTTGTGGAAACTCCTACGACACTACGGTGTACCCACAAAGCTCGTCTGTGTAATCAAGAGCAGCTACGATGGCATGACATGTCGCGTGATCCACGAAGGGCAGTTCACCAAGGAGCTACAGGTCAGAACCGGCGTCAGGCAGGGATGTTTAATGTTCCCGTTCCTCTTCCTCCTGGCCATAGACTGGGTCATGAAGAGGGCCACTGAGCAGAGAAAAAGGGGAATACAGTGGACACTGTGGACACAGCTTGACGACCTCGATTTTGCAGACGACTTGGCTTTACTGTCCCACACTCATCAACAAATGCAGGACAAGGCCACGAGGCTTGCTGACATCTTGTCTCAAGTAGGCCTCACCATCCACAAACAGAAAACAAAGACAATGAGGTTGAACGCAACCAGGGAAGAACCAGTCTTGTTTGCTGGCACCCCGTTGGAGGAGGTGGAGTCCTTCACCTATTTCAGGAGCATCATCGACAAATAAAAGCGGCACTGATGCAGAGTCAGAGCACGAATCGGTAAAGCAAGAGCAGCCTTTCTCCAGTTGAAAAAAATGTGGAGTTTCAGAGAGCTGTCACAACACACCAAAGTCCGTATTTTTAACTCAAACGTAAAAGCAGTTCTCCTATATGGAGCAGAGATTGGAGGTTGACAAAAACCACAGTCAACAGAGTACAGATCTTCATAAACAGTTGCCTTAGAAGAATCTTGAAAATCCACTGGCCAGAGAAGATGAACAACATCAGACTCTGGGAGAGAACAGAGCAGATAACAGCAGACAATGAAATTGGGCGAAGAAGATGGGGATGGATTGGTCACAGTCTGAGAAAGCCAGTTTCCAGTATCATTAGGCAGGCATTGTCATGGAACCCCCAGGGAAAGAGGAAAAGAGGCAGGCCGAGAAACACCTGGCGCCGAGAACTCCAAGCAGACATCAAGAGACTGGGAACCACCTGGAGTAAAATCGAAGGAGAAGCACAGGACAGGAGTCGCTGGAGGTCTCTCGTCGACGGCCTATACCCTGGGAGGGGTGACAGGCGTAAGTACGTAAGTAAGAAAGGTCTTGCCACTAAGTGTCCTTGGGCCAAGTTTAAAGACTGCGGCTTGAATAGTCTCAGAGAAAATGCTAACGGAAATTTACCTCGGAGGACTGCGGACGAACGACCACTGGCCCAGAACATACTCACTTTTGCTTCGCAAGTGACCCAAAAATGCGTACATTTTGAGAAAACGTGGACTTTGTGGGTACAAATGCCAATTTTTTCCTTATGGTATTTTAGAACACGTGAACACTGTTGGAAGGTCAAGGTCACGAAGGTCATTATGTGGATCGGTCATGCATGTGAACATTGAGGGCTTTGCCATTCTTGTTTTTAATAATACTGATAAAGTCGCTATTCTGGTCTTGTACAGGGGAGATGGGTGGCTCGGTGGTAAAAGTGTTCGCCTCTCGACCGAAAGGTCCCGGGTTCGAATCCAGCTTGGGTCAAAATTTGTTCAGACCCATTTTCGGTGCCCCGTCTTTGAAATCACCTTCGTTGTGGACAAAAGACGTTAAGCCCTAAACATTTTTTTTGGTCTTGTACAACAGTCACAAATGTATGAGTTCAAGGATGGCAGCAGCAGTTTAAACATGATGCAGACGTTTCAAGAAGTGATTGGTGCATTTCGTGTGGGTTGTCAAATAGCTCCTTTTGTCTGATTCAGTCAATCTGCACAGTAAAAAAAAATTAAACAAATTCATAATAAGTCAATCGCATCATATCTTCTTACACATAATGTGCACTTTTTACTTTTTTTAAAACCTGTATTATTATGGTGTAAATCCAACCAGGTGCCCAACACAACTGTGACATAGCACAGTCCAGACTAAAAAGGTGTGCAGAGTGCAAATAACCAATAAAAAAACAGACTTTTAAAAAAATAGAACTTTAAAAAGGTATAATAACTATAGAATTCAGTAATCTGGTTTGTGTTCATTGTTCAAAACGTGTTTCTTTCTTGTTTATTTCTATAAGATATCTAGATAGAAAGATAAGTGGCCTAATCTACATTATAATTATGGATTCATGGCTGGGTAGTTCCACATTGGTTATATTTAAGCTTAATGATAGAGAAGTTGACCCCTTCTGCATCAAGTTAGCTATGGTTCTACCGTGCTCCATTACACACTATTTGAGGAAAACTTTAATCTATCTATCTATCTATATCCCGTAGTCTTGCCGACCGTTGGGACACCACTGATGACTTGGCAACCAGCTCCCTCCATTCCTCTGTTCTCTGCTATTCTCAGCGTATCGCCCTGCTTCAGTCCTGTCCACTCTGAGATATTGTCCTCCCATCTTTTCCTCTGTCTTCCTCTCCTTCGTCCTCCTTGCACAGTGCCTTGCAGGATTGTTTTGGCAAGCCCTGCTGAGCGCGTGACATGCCCATACCACTTCAGTTTGTCGTTTTCTCACAATGACTAATAAGTCTTCATAGGGCCCGATGGCTTGCCTGATTCTGCTTCCCACTTCCTCGTTTGTGATGTGATCTCTGTATGAGATGCCAAGCAGCCTTCGAAAACATCTCATTTCAGTGGCTTGTATCCTCCTTTCAAGGTCAGCTGTGAGGGTCCATGACTCGCAGGCATACAAGAACACTGAGATGACTAAGGAGCGCATCAGTCTGATCTTGGAGCAGAGTGTGATGTTTCTGTCCTTCCATATGGTCTTCAATCTTGTCAGTGATGTTGTCTGCGCAATCATGGACAGTATTTCTGGTTTTGATCCCTCATCTGTCACAATGGCTCCTAGGTATTTGAATTTCTTAACTGTTTCCAGTTTTTGGCCTCCAACCATGATTTCAGTGCCAATGCCACTGGCGTTATTGGTCATCAGTTTGGTCTTCTCTGCACTGATTTCCATCCCATATGCAATGGCTGTACTATCCAGCTTTTCCACCAGCTGAGCTAGCTCCTTCTCTGTTCCTGCAAGACCATCAATGTCGTCCGCAAAGCGCAAGTTCGTGATTGTTCTGCCTCCAATACTGACAGTTCCTTCGTGATCTTTCAGAGCGTCCGTCATGATTCTTTCCAGGAAGAGGTTGAAAAGAGTAGGTGAGACACACTACATGCAATGAAAACTTTAATGCAGAGATTTAACTATGAGAGTAGAGTTATGCTTGATCTCTTCAGCCTTACGAAATGATTATTTTTTTTAACAAAATTATTTACACGCAGCAACACACCGCAACACTGAATGCATTTTACAAATGCATATAACCTAGGCATCAACAAAACCAGGAAACCCACGCGGCTTTTGTGAGGAATGATGTTCATTGCTCGAATGACAATGGACAGGGTGGGAGCCGTGGGGTCACTGGTATAGTAAATGACAGTGGTTTGGACCCCTCTGTTTCTACAGGACCGATGTCTTTGATCCGCTGATGCTCTGAAAAGTAAAGAATATTATGAAATAATATGTATGTATCTGGTCTGAGAAATTATTGTTTGAAAAAGTGTGTGATTATCATTTTTGACCCCCCCCCCCCCACTTCCCCACTTCCCCCCTCTTTTCAATCCTCTGTTTCTCCTTGTAATTTAACTCATTCAGCCCGACGGCCGTATTTCCCAAATTTTGGAGGTGCCATCTAATGACTATGCACCAGTTGCAGACTGAGATGGATGGACCATGATAATTCAAGGGCAGTGCCAGATTAGCTAGGCGCCGACAGGCGCCAAGCTAATCTGACACTACCCTTGAATTATCATGGTCGACCCATCTGCTGTAGTGCGTCAGGGCTGAATGGGTTAATCGGTAGACGTGTAAAGGTGATATAAATACATGCCAGCCGCCTGCCCCTACCCTCATCATCGGGAGGTAACTGATCCGCCCCTGGAGTGTGTATTGTTGTGTGTGAGAGAGCTGGAATGGAAGGAGGTTAAGCAATGGAAATGTGCGTATTCTCTTGGCTTGACTGCGCGAACGAAGATTCTATAGGGCTTTCCCACGTCGTCTGCAGGCATGTTCGTGGCTGCGGAGGCCTATCCGGGACAGGCAAGTTCGACCGTAGTGGCTGCAGGGGAAGGTCTGGTCAGGGTTCTGAGTTACGACAACTCTGTTTTTTTCTCCCGAGCCGCTTGTCCTTAAGGTTAGCTCTGCGAGAGTCCTCAAAGGTGACCGCTGCCTTGTACATGGTGGAACGCCAGGTGTCGCGGTCCGCAGCAAGCGAAGACCACTGGCGGTGGTCAATTTGGCAGGCACTAAGTGACTTCTTGAGACCGTCTTTGTATCTCTTGAAATGCGCGTATTAATCACTCGCTATATTAATCACTCAGGCCCTGGTATATGTAAGAATTCTTTTCCCTTAACATACTGGGCCTGCCCATCCAACTCGTAGTTTGGAAAACCCAACATATCCCTTTTTGCATCAGAACTTCTGTTTTAAGATGAATTACCCACACATCTTTCCAATCTTACTACTCTGTCTTACCAGATTCCAGTCCCTTTTCTGTTTCACAGTAACAACATGATGACCCTGTGCCAGTTCATG
>BTPG01000003.1:185180141-185197641 GCA_036245525.1 Semisulcospira habei
ACAAAAACGTCTTCGTCGAAACTTCATCCTATGAGAAAGCACGTGACCTTGTAGCCAGGAACAAGATCATTGTAATAACAGGGCCGCCGGGCTCAGGAAAGACAGATATTGGTCGAGCGCTGCTACGTCACTATGGCGATCACGGTTATACCCCTCTGGTGTTTCGCAGTGCGGAAGATTTTCACATCCATCCTGTGAAGTCCATCATCCTGCTGGACAATGTGTTTGGAAAAGTAAGATACATGTGCTTTTGTTGTTGTTGTTGTTGTTTTTATCCAGACAAAATGGTGACTGGCAAGCGTGTAAAATGCAAAGACCTTTGAAAAAGAAAGAAGAAAAAATATATATATATATATATAATATATATATATATATATATATATATATATTATATATATATATATATATATATATATTAATACGCTCAGAAAAGACAAGTACAACAACTATTAATTTTATCTTTATTGTTAAAACCTTTTTCTGAAACGGAAAAAAATAATTGCGTTGTACTTGACCTACCTCAGCGTGTTTCTTTCTTTGTCGTGAATCTCTATGTATTTTTAATTAGCTGTGATAGCGTGGATATAATAAACCCTTTGAATTCCCACATTTGAAAGCAGTCGTCTGAAGACGATACCGTCATGACAGCTACCCAGTGTGCAGAGACCATCGGGCTGACTTTGACTCGATGGCCTTTTGCGCATTGATTAAGAGCCGGATGGACTATGGTCGTTCAAAGGTGGTACAAGAGTGGCCACACAGGGCAAATAGGTTACGCCCCCCTTTTCGCACACTGTTATCTGTTAGCCTCTTGCAGCATAAAACTATGAACGAAGAACCTTTCTGCCAAAACAAAAAATCCACGCGAAGCACATCACAGGAGAAACATTTTCAGCAATTCTTAAAAAAATGAAGAGTTAGCATTTTTCACAACACTCGAATGCACTAAGTACCCCATGACAAAACTGTCGTCTGCAAGCCTGCATACAACCGTGCACATGCCCCCATTAGGCTGCCATGAACACACTAGGTCGACTAAAATTACCCAGATTTTGCTCTTTTTCACACCACCTGTCATGCCTTTTGTTGCTCAAAACGCCAAAAAAGGCAAACATTTGAAGTTTTACCTCCTAAAACGATGGCAAAAAGGGAGGAAATTTTTTAAAACTATTTCTTGCGGAAAAGTTACTACATGCACCGGAAGCAATTGCCCTGTGTGGCCAGTAGCATGGCACTGAGAAGGCACCAGACTATTCTGTCATCACCCTTATATTGTCATGTCAACCCACTTCCTCTGTAATGTATCAGGTTCACTGTGTAAAATAGGACTGCCAAGCGTGTAGAATGCAGAGAATAACCCAGCGAGGAAAGAAACACGCTTGGGAAAGACAGTTACAGCACAATTGATTAACACATTCAGCCCTGACGCATTACAGCAGGAGATGGCTCGCACATGATACAAGGATAGTGCCAGATTAGCCATAATTTCTTTGCCTTTCTTGGCTTTTTGTGTGTGACATGTAACTAACCGTGTTTCTTGCGACATCTAGGCCTACCTGCGTTTTTGTCCATCTCTTCACTGTCGAGAATAAGTGAACTCAAATCTAACTGCAAGAGATATAGATCCTCATGAGTCTCCGCGTATGCGGGGGCTCATGAGGATCTATGTTTCTTGCCCAGACCACTTTGTCTCCATGTTCCTTGGGTGGTTGTGGGGCTGCCTGATGCTGAATGAAGAGAAATTTCAGAAACACAACCTGCGAACACTGGCAGAGAAGGGTTTAATTGTGTGTGGGGGGGGGGGGGGGGGGGGAGGGGGGGGGGGGGGGGCGTTTGCACCACTGACGAAAGGTCTGTTCATGTTCGAGGTGTGCGTGTTTGTTATCCAGGCCATTGTGAATCCCCTAACGTACCCTGGCTGGGCAGCAGTACTGGAAACCTTGGATCAACTGGCTCAGGAGGGAGAAAACCTCTTCATCTTCGTTTTGTATGGTCACATCTTGAACCAGCTCACCAGGTAACAGCGCCAGCCCTTCGTGGAGAAATTAGAACCTGCAAGAGGTGTACATTTACATGTGCCATTGCAGTCGCAAGCCTAGGGCTCGTGGAAATCTAGTCCTATTGCGGACCAACATCGGTTTGGCCGTTCCTCACCGATACTGAGGTCGAGAACAAATTTTGTTGTTTAACCATTCAGCTCCGTTTCACCACAACAGGAGATGGATCGACCATGATAAATCAAGGGTAATGTTAGATAAGCGCCAAGCTCATCTGGCACCACCCAGACCAAAAAGGTGACAGCCAAGCATGTAAACTGCAGAGAAACATTCAACGGAGAAAGGAACACGCTTAAAGACAGTTACAACACAATTGTGCTGTAACTGTCTTTTTTAAGCGTGTCTCTTTCTCCGTTGAGTTTTCATCTGGCACCACCATTGAATAATCATTGTCGATCCACCTCCTGCAACTGGTACATGGTCTTTAGGTGACAACTTTGAATTTGGGAAATGCGGCCTGTCGTTATTTTGTCAGGTAAAGATTTCGTATAACAATTTACAGCTAGTTCTTGAGGGACGCAGGCTTGCTACCTCATTTGCGATGATCTGGATTATTTGCTTTCAGTACCCAATGTGCAAAAGACCGTCGGGCCGACGTCGGCCGCCGATGACCCGCGCACGACCGTGCGCGGGCCAGCGGCGGCTGACGTCGGCCCGATGGCCATTTTTTGCGCATTGGGTATCTGCATTTGTGGATCGAACCAAACGTCTTCAGTGTCTTGTGTAAGGTAACTCGTGTTGCAGAATGCCCGATCGGCAATGTCGCTTATTTGACGACATGGCTGTCGTTGACCTGGGATCAGCAACACCGCTGACCACACTGCAGAAATCCGAAATGATACAGCGACACCGCGACGCCGTCAAACACAACTCCGTCAGTGATGACGAAATCAGTGATATCCTGGCCGGCGACAAAAGTGGACCACTGTTTCCTTGGTGTTGCAGACAGTACGTACAATTCCGTGACGAAAACACACCAATTGATGACGATTACCTGGGCCCGTACGTCTGGCTGGCTAAAGACCCGTTCCTCTCTCAGGCCTTAGCGTACTTACCGTTCTTCAAGGAAGCGTTGCAAGACCCACAGTCGTCTGAAGTAATCGCGCAACACTTCGCTCTCATCATGTCAGGGCAGACCCCGATCTACAAACACACTGAGACGATTGTGGAGAAGCTAAAACACCTGGGGTTTGACGCTGACAGTAAAACGTCGTTAGACTTTAACCTTCTGAACGAAATGTACCGAGGCTCCTTCTTGGAAGAGGACGGAAGGAGCTTCTCCAGTAGAGACATTTACAACGCTTTTGGTTTTGCGTTGTGGGAGACTGGTGAAGTGGAACTCTTGCTGAAAGCGGCTGACGTCAGGTTCTTGGTGCAGCACGTGCACATCGAAGCTCAAGAAACAGGGCCGACCTTCATACTGACCCGCAAGTCACCGCGCTACTTCGACTTTATCTACCGCCTCGTGGCTGAAATAACGGGTGTGTGGGTGTGACTTCTCTGCTTAAAACAATGATTCTAAATCGGTGACATCCAACGTGATGTCTGAAAGATAAAAGCGAGCTGATTGTGAAAGACTGCCAGGAAAGAAAATTCGAACAGAGGAAAAAACACGCTTAGAAAGGACAGAGTGTACAAGCCAGTTGCCTTGGGCTCGTCCTTTTTCTTTAACCCCTTCACTGCCAACGGACGCAGATTGTGTTTTTGAAATATTTGACAATTCAGCGTAAAAAGATCGTTATAGACGCCCAAGGAAAATATAGATGCAAAGAGCGATCAGCAAGAGGCATAAATCCTTCATGAGCCCCCACAACTGCGGGGGCTCATGAGGATCTTTGCAGATGGCCTGTGTTTCCTTTTTCTCGACAGTAAAGGGGTTAAACGTGTTTGTTTTTTTTGTAGTTAGGTAGTTCTTTGCATTTTACACGCATTGGCAGTCCGAGTTTTTAAAGGTTGCCCGGTCTTACATTACAGTTGTGATAAACTACATGACCTTGGGGGTGGTCATCTACGGCGTAACCAGACGTACGTCGTTCCTCGCATTAACCCAATCAGCCCTGACGCACTACAGCAGGAGATGGATCGACAAGGATAATTCAAGGTAGTGCCAGATTAGCTTGGCGCCTGTCGGCGCCTAGCTAATCTGGCACTGCCCTTGAACTATCATGGCCGTTCCATCTCCTGTAACAGGTGCATAGTGGTTAGAGAACCCTCCAAAATTTGGGAAGTACGTGCGTGGGGGTTGAATGAGTTTAGTTACTGGTGTTTAACGCTGAGCAGGCGACTAAGGCCATCTCACGGCGCCGGGGGGGGGGGGGGGGGGCGGGGGGCAGAGGGGGGGGGGGTGTTTGAATGAGTTAACTCATTCGAGAAGTGCCGCATCCGGATACGAGACATAAAGCCGCGTATGCGAGTGCAGCTCGTTTCACATGTGTTAGACGCAAACTTTAGTATATATAACCAGGGATCCTATAGGATTGATGATGTACATTGCTTAACGTCCGACAGCACAAGGCTTTCTCAGGACGTGCCTGCACTGCTTTGAAAAAAAAAACTAAACGAACATGAATGTATGTCGCCAGCCGTCAATACATTAAATAAACCTAACACATGGCCTAAATGAAGCTAAGACCATTTAGCAACACACATCCAATACAAGAGCTACAGGCGTGCAGACAGTAGGGAGAGTTTTAAAAGGCAATACAGGTGATGGACAAGGTAGACAGAACACTGCCCAGAATAGAGAGATAACCCACCCTGTGGGCTGACCAGGTGACCTGGGACTAAAAATACCTAACCCACCCAAGTCCCCAGGCAGACCCGGTGGGGTCCTATAGGACCTGATATCACCGCAGATGATTATATAAATAACTGAATTGGTTTCTAAACGTGTGACTGGGGACTTTCATAATACAGTGTACTCCGCTTATAACAAGGTCGGATATCACAAAAGTCTGATAGAACAACACTTTTTCAGAAGTCCCGGCAACACTTTTTCTAGGAACAGTAAACTCTGGATATAACAAATCACCGATGGACCCACTATTTGTGTTGTTGTATACAAAGTTCGTGATAAGCGAAGTAACTTACATAGAGAGTGCCGTCAGGACGTCTGAACAAGTGTTGTTATATCCGACTTGTTATAGGAGTAGTAGACTGTAAATTATATATCCGACTTGTTATAGGAGTAGTAGACTGTAAATTATATATCCGACTTGTTATAGGAGTAGTAGACTGTAAATTATATATCCGACTTGTTATAGGAGTAGTAGACTGTAAATTACTTCGCTTATAACATACTGCGGATATAACAATACAAAAACTGAGTCTCCTGGCTATTTGTTATAGCCGGAGCCTACTGTACATTGACTAGATTCATTTCATTTCATTTTATTTCAAATAGGCGGGAACTTAGTAGAAATCAGCCAGCATCCAGCTCTGCACCACGCCTCAGTTCTCGCGGATCTGGAGCGCTTTCTGAAAGGCCGGGACCTGCTGGAGACAGCGCTGTCCACCGAGGACAGCCGCTACGGCATGACCCTGCTCTACTGGTCAGCATGGACCGCGCCCAGCCAGGTCACCCAGTGGTGTCTGCGCGGGACGCAGGGAACGGAAGCTTGCCAGAGCGGACCAGAGTCGGGGGACAGCCGGGGAGGGAGACAAGCTGACTCGACAAATCTCGACAGTGACGGGCCTGAAGTAGCTGGAACAAGCGTAAGAAAAACGGAAGATTGAGGAAAAAGGACGGTAGGCAAGCAGAGCATTCAAAGTGACTTTCACGCCAGATCGACCCGGAGTCACTTTGGCGTACGCCAAAGTGACTCCGGGTCGATCTGGCGTGAAAATAATTTTAGCCAAAGTTACTCCGGGTCGATCTGGCGTGAGAATCGTTTTAGCCAAAGAGACTCAGTGTCGATCTTAATCTAGTGTGAATAATTTTAACCAAATTGACTTCGAGTCGATCTGTCGTGAGAGTAATTTTTGTCAAAGTGACTGTGTCGATCTGGCGTGAGAATAATTTTAGCCAAAGTGACTCCAGATCGATCAGGCGCTAGAGTAATTGTAGTCGAAGTGACTGCGGGTCGATCTGGCGTGAGTAATTTTAGCGCGTTGCCAAAGTAAGCCTTGTTCGATCTGACTTGAGTGTGCTTTTGGCGTTTTTGCTTCTCTCAATCAAAATTGTCTCGCGGAAAGTGGCTTCTTTCTAATGTGTACGCCAGTTATCCAGAGTCTGTCTACTGTATTGAACCGTGTCGTGTCGTGTTTCGTCATTTTGTGGGCATCGTGTCGTGTGTGTCGCATCTGGGAGCATTGCATTGTATCTAGAGTGAGAGTAATTTTGGCTTGACCTCACGCTCCCCAATTTAGCGTACACCGGGGTGATCCCAGGTGGCAGGGCAGAGTGACCTCACTGACCTGGGGTTGATCGATGACATTTAAGTCACTTCCCAATGCGCAAAAGTCATCAGGCCGACCTCGGCCGCCGTTGATCTTTTGCGCATTGAGTTGGTGCGTCACTCCTTCAATCAAAATTGCCGCACAAAAGTGACCCCGGGGTCGATCTGACGTATACGATGTGTTGCGCAGAAAAGAGCAGGTTCAAACAGCACGTTTTCGTTGCAGACTCCGGAGAGCCAGACACCGTTATCCATCGAGCTAGAGGCTTTAGAAACAGAAGCGCCAGACGAACCAGATCGCCCGAGAATGCCACAGCCAGACAGACCAGATCGACCTAGGATGCCAGAGCCCGAGCAGACCACGCCAAAGACAAAGACGACAGTGCCCCAAAAGTCAGCGCTAACACACCATGGAAAACCGACGTCGGCACCTCTTGCCAGTGGAACCAGGGAGCCCTCAGCACGGGCCACAGAGACACCTTATCATCTGGTCAGTCCGCTGACTGACGTTCGCGCTGACATGCTGAGGCGTACCTTTCTGGCATGCTGCCTGCTGGGGGAGAAGGTAACACAGGAACATAACCCATTAAACCCCAGGGCCGCAGTTACCAAACTGTGGAGGTATCGCCTAACGACTATGTACCAGTTGCAGGAGATGAACCGACTTAGCCCCGACGCAAGGCAGCAGGAGATGGATCGAGCATGCTAATTCAAGGGTAGTGCCAGATTAGCTTGGCGCCGTCAGACGCCAAGCTAATCTGACACAGCCCGTGAATAATCATGCTCGACCCATCACCTGCAGCTTGTACGTAGTCATCAGGTGTGACACCGCCACAATATGAGAAATGCGGCCGTTGGGTTAAATGGGTTAATGGATGCATGGATGTGCATGTGGTTGGAAGGCTAAATGCATGTAGATGACGGGAAGAATGAGTGGGTGGTTGAATGCACAGTAGGAGGCATGGACGGATGAGTGGTTTGATAGATGAGCGAATTTATGGATGAATGGTCTGCATAGATGAATGAAGAAAATATCCACGGATGCATGGCACAACCGTGCGCGGGCCAACGTCGGCCCCAGGACATTATAAAAAAAATGCTGACAGGTTTATATAATCCTGTGAAGTATCTCGATATATACACTAAGGCTGACATATGGCCTGACCTTTTGGCGTTGTACGTGACATGTAGTCGTTATCTTAACCAGGTGCACATACCGCGAGTGGCGGACATGCTGGAGATGCTTTGTCTGGACGCCAAGGCTCTGGATGAACACGTGGCCCCTGTCCTGCTGCCCGTTCCGCCACGAGAACACGTGCTGACGGCCGCCTGCAGGTCGGATAGTATTAGCCAGTCAATTCCTAGCAGCAATTGTATATATTTATAATAGTCGTCTGCAAACTGTTTTCAACAACTAGTCTTCCGTCTATATAGCAATCCAATCCAATTCAATCCAATGCTCATTCTATCCATCTGTCTATGTCCCGTAGTCTTGCCGACCGTTGGGGCACCACTGATGACTTGGCAACCAGCTCACTCCATTCCTCTCTGTTCTCTGCCATTTTCAGCGTATCACCTAGCTTCAGTCCTGTCCACTCTGAGATATTGTCCTCCCATCATTTTCTCTGTCTTCCTCTCTTTCGTCCTCCTTGCACAGTGTCTTGCAGGATTGTTTTGGCAAGCCCTGCTGAACGCGTGACATGCCCATACCACTTCAGTTTGCGTTTTTTTCACAATGGCTAATAAGTCTTCATAGGGCCCGATGACTTGCCTGATTCTGCTTCCCACTTCCTCGTTCGTGATGTGATCTCTGTATGAAATGCCAAGCAGCCTTCAAAAACATTTAATTTCAGTGGCTTGCATCCTCCTTTCAAGGTCTGCTGTAGGGGTTCATGACTCGCAGGCATACAAGAACACTGAGATGACTAAGGAGCGCATCTATCTGATCTTGGAGCAGAGTGTGATGTATCTGTCCTTCCATAATTTAATATGGTCTTCAATCTTGTCAATGCTGTTGTTGTCTGCGCAGTCTTGGACAGTATTTCTGGTTTTGATCCCTCATCTGTCACAATGGCTTCTAGGTATTTGAATTTCTTAACTGTTCCAGTTTTTGGCCTCCAACCATGATTTTAGTGCCAATGCCACTGGCGTTATTGGTCACCAGTTTCGTCTTTTCTGCACTGATTTCTATTCCCATTAAGTGCCGAGAAAATTGAGTACTAGCCAGCAGCAAGAGGTATAGATCCTCATGAGCCCCCACAGTTGTGGGGGCTCATGAGGATCTATGCCTCTTGCTGACAGCCATGTTTTCTGGGACAGCTAGGGATTGTTGATGTTAAATTAACGAAGATTGCAGAAACACGGTCCGCGTCAGCGCGCACTGAACTGGTGAAATATTTAGCTTTGCGCACAGTTTAAAACTCAGTGAAAAACATGTCATGCTCTTTGCGCAGAAGGCAAGAAAAATAAAGTGGTCTTAATAGACAGGTGCACTCTCTCGATAAGTCCTAAAGTTTAGAAAGTGTCACAAGGTTATGTTGTAACTGTATTTTCTGTCTGCGCTATCTTAGACGGTTTGTATACTTCCACCCAACTACAACAGGAAATGGATCGACTGGGTATCTGTATCTACACCCCTTCGCTGTCATAGATCACGATTTGTGCGTCAGTCTGAAGAAAAAACATCCCAGTGCACAATGACCAAAATTCGTGTGAAAAACACAGATGTGAGTGGGATCAAAAACAGACGGGAGGAACACAGGACTAACAAGAGACATAAATCCTCATGAGCCCCCCGCGACTGCGGGGGTTCATGAGGGTTTATGTCTCCTGCAGATGGGTAGCGTTCGCCTTGCTACACACTGACTGAGGTTCGCGTGAAAAACACAGATCTATGTGAACGGGACCAAAATTGTACGTAAAAGAACAATGGATTAACAAGAGACATAAATCCTCATGAGCCCCCCGCGACTGCGGGGGTTCATGAGGGTTTATGTCTCTTGCAGCTGGGCAGCGTTCGCCTTGCCCCAGCAGTTAAGGGGTCAACCTACTGACCATCAATAGCGCTATTTCGTCGAAATTATTCTTGAAGAAACACACATTAAAATCACACCCGACAAGATACAGCCAGAGATTGATTGACCATGACAGCTCAGTAGTAAAGTGGGGTGCCCGATCCCTTCCCATGGGGTCCAACGATTCAGGCGCTATACTTGTGAACTTTACGCGTCTGATTCTTCTCAACCTTTCGAATTTTAAGGAAAAAATAATTATTTTTATTTTATTTATTTATTTATTTATATTTTTTTTTTTACCACCAGGGACAGGTGTAGTCAGGTGCGAGAGAGCACCCCTGCTTTTTACTTCGGTCTGTCCGCTGCGTCACCTGGAGCCACGTTCACGTCACACGTGTCCATACCGACCTCGATCATCACTGCTGAGAAAACGCTGGACAGGGAAGGCGTGTTGGTGAAGCCAAACACAGAGTAGGTTCTACTTTCCCCTTACTGTAACACTTATTTTCGCGACAAAGCAGAAAGACACACACTGGCACTGCCACTGTTGTCGGTCAGTGGCTAAGCCCTTCGCTGTCGAGAGAAAAAAAAGGTGAACACGACCCAGCTGCAAGAGACATAGATCCTCATGGGCCCCGCCACAGCGGGGGCTCATGAGGATCTATGTCTCTTGCTGAGACGAATTTGTATCCATGTTGCTTCAACGGTGTTGGCTTTTGGTCGTTGAATAAAGAAAGATTCCAGAAACAAAATGCACGTACAGGGGCAGGGAAAGGGATAAAGGGGGGTAGGGCCGAAGAGGAGGAATAACCCTGAAAATCAGTGATGCATAACTGGTGGTTTTTTGTTGTTGTTGACATTAGCGATTGTACTTTGTATCATGATCCATAAAAAAAAACGTTTGTCGTGAAAAGTGAAAGCCAAAAACAAGCTCCTCATAATTGAAAACGACCTGGTTATTTCGTGAAAAGTGAAAAGCCTGTTGCCACATGTGTAAATTCCACTAAGAAACCCTATTGTCAATACCTTCACCGCTCGCCCCCCCCCCCCCCCCTCCCCGCCAACTACTTTCAGCTTTGGGAAACAATTGTTCTGCTTACAGGAGCTGTGGCCGTTGGTACACCCTGATCCGCTTGCTGTCCATGTGTAACGTGAATGAACCCAATCGTGACGGCTACACCCTGTTGCACACCGCGGCTTTCAACGGGGAGCTGAGCGTCGTGTGCTTCCTCGCGGTCAACGGGGCCACCCTCTCGGCCACCAGTAGTCATGGCAACACGCCTCTCACAAAGGCCATCGACAGAAATCAGGTCAAGGTTGCGACCTTCCTTCTTCAGCATGCCTGTGACGGCAGAAAGCCGAATATTCAAGGTCAGTAATGACAAAGAAACATTTCCATGACCTGATCAGCACTGACAAAGCACAAGATATGGATCAACTGTGATAGTTCAAGGGTCGTGCCAGAATAGCTTGGAGCTTAGTTATTTTGGCATCATCAGTCCTTGGATAATACAATACAATAATACTTTATTTAACCCCAAGGCAGCAGTTACCAAAGTTTTGGACGTGTCACCTAACGACTATGTACCAGTTGCAGGAGATGAACCCATTTGGCTCCAACGCACTACGGGAGGAGATTAATCGACCATGATAATTCAAGGGTATTGCCAGATTAGCTTGGCGCCAAGATAATCTGGCACTACCCTTTAATTATCATGGTCGACCTATTTCCTGCCGTAGTGTCAGGGCTACTTTAATGTCTTCAAAGGATGATTTCCAGTGTGGGAATTTCTACCCTAGGATTCCATGCTGCTATAGCCCTGCACGGGTTCCTGGCCATGAGTTAATTCTGCTTTTCGCAGACCTAATGCTAGACGCTGTTGGTGCAGTAGCGTAGGAGCAGGGCGGCACCCCCCTCCCCCAAGTTAAAATTGCAGGCAAAAAAATGAATACAGAACAATATTTTAACAGAGAAAAATAAATTAATGAGATTATGTTTTAATAATTTAATGTTTGGAGTAGAAAAGATTTTGATTTTATGCTTGACTGTTCATACCGAAGGGAGCAGCGAATACCCCCACTCCCCCAAGAAACGCAGAAATCACGTGTATGACCGATTTACATGTGTGACCTTTGCGACAAGGGCTGACTTCGGCAGCACCAAAATCCAGGTTTTCTGAAAATGTAAGCATTTTTCACACACCTGTCAACCCCCTGTGACCCTTGACCTTAGTGATGAGTCGACTAAATTAGTGTGCATAGGAAGGTCTCATCATCAGCTATCTTTGTGCCAAATGTGGTTGAAAAGTTTGCAAAAATGTGGATAATACCTACAATGTTATCAAACATTGTCATTTTTACACATATTATTTGCCAGCTTCTTGTGACCTTTGACCTTTCCAAGGGGTCATCCAAATTAGTATGCATAGATATGTCTCACCATCAGGTATCTCTGTACCAAATTTTGGGTTTGAAGTTGTGAATAGTATTTGAGAAAAAGCATCTTTTGTCTAAATTTGGCAATGTGTGACCTATTTCCTGAGCTCTAGTGACCATTAACCTTTCTGAGGGATCAACCAAATTAGTGTGCAAAGAAAGATCTTCCCATCAGGTATCTCTGTAGCAGGTTTGGGTTTAAAGTTGTGAATAGTATTTGAGAAAAAACATCTTTTGTCAAAATATGACTATTTCGAACCTATTTCCTGAGCCCTTGTGACCCTTGACTTTTCCGATGGGTCATCCAAATGAGTTTGCATAGATAGGTCTTACCATCAGGTATCTCTGTAGCAAGTTTGAGTTTGAAGGTATGAACAGCATTTAAGAAAAATACAACATCTTTTGTTAAAAATATGGCTATTTTTCACCTATTTCCTGAGCTCTTGTGACCCTTGACCTTTCTGAGGGATCAACCAAAGTAGTATACATAGAAAGGTCTTAATTACTTACCATCAGGTACCTTTGTACCAATTTTGGGTTTGAAAGTTGTTAATAGTATTTGAGAAAACAACTTATGTCAAAATATAGCTAATTTTGACATATTTCTTGATCCCCTGTGACCTTGACCTTTGTGAGAGGTCACTCAAATAGGTATGTTTAGAAAGGTCTTCCCATAAAGTATCCTTGGGCCAACTTTGAATGTGGCTTGAATAGTCTCCGAAAAATATGCCAAAGATTAAGTTTACCACGGACGACGGCCGACCACTGGCCCAAAACACACTCACTTTTGCTTCGCACGTGAGCCCAAAAGGAGGAAATGACTTCATTCAATCAGGAGAACAAAATGTTAGAATAAAAAAATCACGAGATTATGTTTTTAATAATTTAATGTTTTGAGGAAAAAATGAAAACAGATTTTAATTTTATGTTTGTTTGGGAGGTTGGACTGTTGTCGCATGCCTTCTCCCTTTGCTTGAGAATCCGGAGTTTGGACTGTCGCTCACCCTCATCCCCTCCCTCCAAGCTGGAAAGTCAAGCATGCTGCCCCCTGCACCCTCTCCCCCCTCCTCTCCCCCCCCCCCCATAAAAAGTATCTTTCTGGGGCCCGAAGACCTATAGTGTCACACCGGTTAGGGGCTAATCTCTGTTTTTATCTGATCGCAGACCTGACGAAACTGTGTGGACAACGGAGCGTTCACGATCTGCTGTGTGGAGCGGTCGTGTGCAAGAGAGTCGACATGTTGAAGCTGCTGCTAAGCCACGGTGCGGACCCCAACTCGCACGACGCGAAAGGGCGCTCCCTGCTCACTCTGGCACATGCGGTCCGTGACAACGAGGTCATCCGCGTGCTCAAGAAGCATGGAGCCAAGGAGCCCAAAGAAAAGGCTCGGCGTTAACCCCTTCCCCGCCGATAACCTGGAACGCCACCCAACTGCAAGAGGTATGGAGCCTCATGAGCCCCCGCAGTTGCGGGGGCTCATGAGGATCTATACCTCTTGCTGAAACCGCATTCAATCCGGATATTGTGCAAATACTGGTCGGGTTACTATAGATCTCACATCTTTTCTGCCCAGTGACCGTTGCCTTTCTCCACACCTCTGTGTGGTAGCCAGAGCACGGTTCCTGCATGCAAATTTTTACCTCAGGTTTCTCGCCACGCATTATGTGCACATTCTTAGACCCCGTTTCATTTCTGCTGTGCCAGAGAGGATTTCCCTTCTATCCAGCATGTTCTAGGCTTGAAACCACATACGTCTTCACAGTTGTATGTTGGCTATTGCGCACTTCCAGTCTGAACGTCACTATTCACAAAATAACAGGCAACGCATTACGTACAGTGTTCTGAAATTGTTCCCTGCTATAATACCAGTGTGACACTTTTTATCCATTGTTAATTGAGGGTTAAAACCTCATATCAGACTGGGGAAGACAAAGTAACTTCAAGTACATTGGACTTACTCAAAAGACGGTTTTCAAAGATCACACAGACAAATCCACACACACACACAGCACAATATGTTTGTTATAAATACATGCTTACCTTGACAGCACTTGTTTATTGTTTTCCTTGCTCACAAGTTTCGTTCATAAAAGCCATCACTCTTCACGAAAACTCTCGCCGTCAATCTTTCACCCCAGGTGAAGGTCGTTTGACACTGGAGCACACAACGTTAAATATCTTTGCAAAGAACCACTTTAACCCTTATCATTCGGAATACACCAGTGTGTGAAATAAGTTTGACTAAAATAGATTAAGGGTGGTGCCAAAATAGCTTGGCGCCAAGTTATTATGGCACCACCCTTGAACTAAAGCCATTGGTCTATACCCTTATCTGTAAGTACTATAATGTAGCTTACATATGGCAGTGTACAAATGTGAAGCTTTTAGCCTCATTGTGATATGGGTTAATGACTTTTATATACCAGTCTTAGAACAAATATCATTGAGTGCCAGTTTATCTAATGTGATTTACTTTTTCTTTTAAACCTCGAACAGTGTCAGTTTTGGGTACATGAAAATTTTGAATTTTGTTCATGAAATGACTAATTTTACTTCCCTAAATATGTGCCCCAGATATATTCAGCCAAATACAACAAAAATCCAGTGTAAAGTGAATGAACAAGTTGACCAAGTTTTCAAATGTGAAACAGTGCAGGCATACATAAAGTCTGCATGCTTGACCTCGATACTGAGATCCGGCCGTTTCCCGCCAAGGCTATTATGGCTTGTTCTTATCTTTTCACCAAACTTTGACGACGGTACAGCAAAATCAACAAATCACAGACCTTAAGTAAAAATAGCCCAAATTAGCTCAATTGGTACTAAGTAACATTTGTTCTCAAAGTAGTACAGAAAGAGTTTCTTTGCGAAGATATGTGGAAAATATGTAGTGTGCCCCGATGTCAAACAGCCTATATTTCTCTTTCTCGAACTCAATAACATAAAGATAACAACAGTACATCCATATGCATCCGCTATGGATCTGAGTGCTTCTCCCTGAATCAGCAGACCACCAACAAGTCCATTAACAAGCGCAACAGCACAGTCAATAATTAACTCATTCGCGACGAACGGCATCCAGATACGTGGCTTAAGCAGCGTATCCCTATGCCTTTCCTCTTGAATGAGTTAATTGTAAATATAAATGTAATGTGTGAAAATATTCAGCCCTGAGACCGATATTCACAACATTGAGAGATCTCCTCTCAAGACTTTATTACATTACAGTGCAGTAGACAGACAGGCGCCAAGCTGTTCTGGTACTATCCTTGAACTACCGCAGGGTGCATAAGTACGTGTAGGTACGCGTTCGAGAGGTCGAGACTGACTTGCTGTCCATAGGCTGAACCGAGGCTCGTAAAGCTCTTGCCGTTTCGATGCAGAACGGGGGGAGGGGGGGGGGGGCGACAATGAACTTGTTCAAGGCAGAGAAGTCTATGACTGGTCGCCACTTGCCGCCAGGCTTCGGAACCACGAAGAGGCGACTGTCGGAGAATCGTGGCGGGTTACTACCTCCGTGGCAGCTGCGCGGGGGGGGGGGGAGGGGGGGGAGGGGGGGTTGAGGGGAGGGGGGCAATCTGAAAGGAGATCTGGAGACCCTCCAAGATCGTGGCGAGAATCCAAGGCAAGGGTCTTCCGGCAGCAGCGACCGCCACGCGTCGCTGTGCAGCGCTAGCCTCCCGCCGACTGGAGACCCTGCGGGAATCGGCGGGGGCGAAGGAGGGAGAAATTCACTGGGCCCTCCCACGCCCGGGCTTCCGGGCGTTCCTGGGCCTGGGGGGGGGGGGGGGCCGGGACCGGTAGGAGTCGAAGGCGACCGGAAGGTGCCTGACGTCTGGTCCTGAGGTAGTCTGGTGACAGGCCTGGAGGGGGGCCTGAAGTTCCGCAGGGCGCGACCCCCGTCCTTGCGGGCAACTTGAAACCGGGAGGTCCGCTCTTGGAGCGCTAGGCCTCAGGTCCCTTAACCTCCTGCGAGGTGGATCAGAAGAGGAGAGAACCGCCCAAAGGGGCGTGGCGGAGCTGAGAGAGGATGGTAGTGGGGACGCAGTGGCAACTCTTCAGAACCGAGTCACGCCTCATTGTCACAGTTCGCTGCTGCCGCCAGGGCTTTGGCCGCGGTGTGGTGAGCCGCGCGATTGGCCGTCACTGCCAAAGAGTGGATGTCCCGCAAGCGCGTGACACTAGGCCGCTCCCAGAATCCCTCCACACTCCGCACCACCGCCTGCGTAGCCCGATCCAGGGAATTACGGATCAAGGTTGTCATGTGGTCGAGACCGGGAAGTGGGAGGGGGGGGGGGGGTGTGGGGGAAGGGGGGGGGGGGTGGATGAACCGTCGAACCTGCAGCTTGCCTCCAGCCTGTACCTCTGCCGCTGGGTCCACAGCCGGAAGGGGGAAGACGAAAGCTTGGGAGTGACCCGCGTACACGCTTGCCGGAACTTGATGTCGACGTCCGCCGGCCACCTGGTGTCCGCGAAGAAACCCTTCTCACGCAGCTTGCCCTGGCGCAGATGATCATTGAAGGCGTCCGTAAGGTCCCGAAATCCCGGCGGCTGAGGGAGAGACTTGAACCGCTTTGCCTGGAACGAGGCGTCCACCGAGGCCGAGGCCTTCCTCTTGAGAGATGGAGAAGGCGGGCAATCAGACGCGCCCCTCGTCCATGGCACGCGAGGTCTCGGAGGCCGAAGGTGCATCTCCTGCAGTGCCGGGGCGAGAGGGCTGTGGGGGAGGGACGCGGGGGAACTGTCATGATAGACCAGGGCTGAAGCTGAGTCCTCCAGGTGAAGACTGAGGGCGTCCCCGTTGTACTCCGATGCCGCGGGCGAGGCCGGAAATGAACCGTCGCCTCGTGGAGTGGCCGGATCAGGCGTGGTCCAGTAACGCTGTCAGACGAACACCGATTGCCCGTGCGGAGAGTGATGGGAAGGAGAAGGCCGAGAGGAGCGATGTACACGGTGGCGTTCAGGCTGTATAGGAACCTCTGTAGCGCTCACCTGTGTGCTTGTTCGCTGGTCACGAGAGGGATGCCTCCTCTTGGAGTCCCCCGCGGCCGGAAATGAACCGTCGCCTCGTAGAGGGGCCCTCGTAAAGTGTCGAGGAGAGTAGGGGTGAAGGCGAGTCACGGCTGCTACGTCGAGAAGAGTCTGGCCGCCGTTCGCTAGGCAGTCTTCCCCGGGAGCTAGGGGAACGGCTTCGATAAGCGGGCCGCTGTCGAGTGCGAGGGACCCAGCTCAAGAGTGGCAAAGCAGCAGGCATTGACGTGTGACCGGGTACACCCGGTTCTCATAACCCATCTGATGTAACTTTGCAAAATATGTTTTGTATTGTTTCTATTCTGTGGTTTTCCTTCAATGTAAGGTCTCGCAAGGTATTGCTTTCAGTGATGCCTGCGTTGGTCCGACCCCTCCGGCTTACGTCTAGACTACTAGGTTCTCAGCGTCTGTTCAGGGGACGCAACCGCCTCGCGGCTTTGTTCTAGCGTGGGTTCCTACAATGGCGATTAGCTTGTGTTTGTTGCTCGGCATTCTAAGTCGAATATCTCTTCAATGCCTGCACCGATTGTTTTAAACCAAGATTCATAAGATTCAGCATGATAG
>BTPG01000003.1:185202641-185213525 GCA_036245525.1 Semisulcospira habei
CAGCAAAACCGTCCGCATTACTATAGGATGCACGACGGTAATTCAATGTCTGCATTTCTGATGACCTCGAGTGCTCAGTGACGGGCAAGGAAATCGTTTGTGCACATAACTGTTATTTAGTTTTTACTGAGTAGTCACAAACCATTTACAAAACAAGATGGGGCCCCAGCCTAAAGTTGTTCCTACTCAGTTTCAAGCTTATCCGCCTTCTGATCCATCTCAGTCCTACTTTAATTCATTCTATTCTCCAACTCATTCACCCTTTAAAGCCTAACAACTTCAGCAAACAATGATATTTCAAGGGTAGTGCCTGGGAATCTTACCACCTTCTGCCACCAAGATATTCAGGCATCTCCTTTGAACTGTCATATATTGGACTGGTAATGATTTCAGGACACCTCTGAAAAGATCAGTGTTAGGACTCAATAAAAAAAATAAAAATAAAAAAAAAGAATATAAGATTTGACTGGAAATATGTTTGAACAGCTTCCCATTGTATTCATGTGTATACTTCTCATATACATGAATTTATAACAACGAACAAATCAAACACAACACACATGCAAGAAAAGTTTTGTAACCCAACAGACCGATTTACACCAACTTTAATCTATTTTTTTATCACCAGAATATATTACATGTTATGTGAACAAACTCAATTTCAACACAAATGACCTCATTCAGTCCAGTTAGTATACAACAGTTGTCTCACTGTCATTCATGTCTGTTGTGCATAGTGGTCACCCGAGTACAATTTAAATTTTTGTTACAATTTTTGTTTACATCTTACGAGACCATGCCTTACATTCTGTGATGGTCTATGGAACCCTACAATTCACAACAGGGCAACATTAGACATACATTCTGGCACAGCATTGCAACTGAACGTACATGCACACAGTTGATGTGATGGTAAACTCAATACAGAATTGTTGATGACACAGCTGCAGCACTTCATGTTACGGAGGCACAACATAGGCTATTATAACATGATGCAATATTCAAGCCCAAAGCCAATACCAAGCCGGTCAATAAATGAATTAATCATCAATCAAGAAAATTGAAGAGGTACAAAACTGGCTAAACAACTCATCCAAAGCCTATTCAGAATGAAGCTAAATCTAAACTTTCAAGCGAATATGACAAAAATTATGCACTCTAATGCGGGGTCAATGTGACAATTTCTGTGCAATAAGCACTCCCACTTCGAGGCTCTCTTCGCAGTTCTAGATTGAGAGAACTTCCAAAAGTTTCAAACCCCCAAGAACAGAAATAGTGGAACATATTTAGTGACACATACACACACCACTTGGTACCAAAAGACACAACTGTTTATATGTGACATAACTTTTACCTTGTTGCTTTACTGCCATAATTTACATCAAGTGCTCGCTACTGAAAGTGCTCCACTGCGCCCCATTTCAAAGTTGTTCATATTATTTTTTAAAAATTGTGGAAAGAAAACCCAAACAAGAAACACACCAACCAAAATGCTTGGGTAAGCTCTATCAAGTCAATCCAACCGTGAAACCAGCATGATACAACAAAGGGATCATCCGACAGTGGGATTAATGTTACACCATGGCCACTGCTGATTTACGTGCCCCGACTTCCTTTTGTTGCACAGTTCTAGCTACTCAGCTCGTTAATCATCAGCAATCATGGTTTAATATATACATATAAGTTAAACCATGAGCGATGGTGATTTACAAGCCAAGACCTGCTTATGACACAAAAATTTTGGATATAATAAAGTTCTGCTGAGAAGCCATAACTATGCCCAAAGTGTCATACCTGTTTCGCTGTTGAATTGACCTGATACAGTCTACACACAAGCGTTACAAGGCCTCCATATCATTGATAATCAAGCCTCAAGAGCTATGATGTAAAAACTTCTTCAGTGTCTTGCAATAAATACATGACAGAACCTGCATCCAAGCAACCCCGAGTGTACAGTTCCACGGACAATATTGGTGAAAGCTGGCACATATATCTGGTAGAAGAAAATAAGTTCTCCTGGTCATTTACAGATCACAAGTCCAGCTAAATGGTGCCAAGCTACTGCAAAGTCTGTTTTTCACATTTTCAAATTCAATAAATCCAAAATTAAACAATAAATATTCACATAGCATGCTGCATCCGTTAGCAGCAGTTATGATCTCAAAGTTAAAGCAAAATTATTCTTTTGATCTCAAAGTTACAGCAAGAATTATTCTTCTACGGTATTTGGTTATTTTGCTGTACATGCTTGATTCATGTACATGTACATTATAAGTTAGTGGTAGCAGGGTTTGCTGCACGGACCCTTGTAGCCCTGAGGGAGGTCAAAGAAACCATTGTACCCCAAAAGGCCTGATAATATATTTGTTTTCATTCCTCCACTGTTATTATAAAAGAAATCACGCTGAAGTCGTCTGACCTGGATCACGCCAGACATGACCAACGTCATCAGTATTTACATGTATAGAGAATAGACGTATGACAAAATATAACATTTTTCTTGGCGTTTCCACCTGCATGACCAGCAAAATTGTCAGAGTAATGCAATAGAAAAGATTTTCAAATTTTTCTCTTTCTGTCGTCTGTTACACACTATTGCTGTATACGTGTGCTGAAAAGAACTCCAGTAGTGTGGCTATTGTTTCCAATAACACACGTAACTTTGTACTTTAGAACGTTTTGGTGATCTTTCAAAACTGGCATCCAAGACGCATCATAAAGAGGGCTACAAGACGCCCACCATTAGTCGCTATAAGGGTTTGTGTACCGAGGTCACATGGTACAGTTTGTGTTAAAAATTGGTCGTGTGACGTAGGAATAAAAACAAATTATTTTGATTAATATAAACCACACAGTATGTTGGTGATAGTGGATCATCCTAGACTATGTTAACTATTCAATAACAGCATCCACTATGCAAACTTTAATTTCCTCAACCAAAAACATGGCATTCATACACACACATACTTGCAAATGCTGAACAACTATTAAATAGTGATAATAAAAATTTGGTGTAAATAACATGCACCGATCATTTTGGCTCCATCAAACAACATACGAGGTGAACAATTTTTGTGTTTATAATTCAAGAGAACATGATTGCCTACACATTTATGCCATGTGCCTCCTTCTGCATATAGTTTTCTTCATTGTGAAATGCGACTGAAAACATCCTTCAAAGTTGTCATTGTGACCAGTTTTACGCCCGACACCTGACATATGATTCCAATGTCAGAAAATCCGATGATGATGTATTATCTAATGATAATCTGCCCATGGCCATGCCACATAATAGACTGACCGACTTTATCAGAGTGAATATTTAAAATCTGCCCCTTTAGTCATGTACGGCAAACTTTGGTACAAGCATTCATATAGCATTACGGAAAACAGTGCGAGTGTAGACTGCTAGTATATTCAAGTACCTTATTCGACAGATGCTCATTGTTGAGGTTTTCATTGAAAACGCTTTTACGATGACAAATCTTGTAAAGTAAATCATTATAGGAGCTGTAAACAAATCAGTACAAACTAGTAATTGGGTTTAATCAGTATTGCGAGTGGGGATATTGTCAGTCTAGTCTAGAGATCATGTTGTGCGTTACTCGAAACTTGCCATTTTATTAAACGTGGAAAATCATCTAATTTTGAAATGTGATTAAACTATAAAGGATAAACCTTTCAAATTTTGCATGGCTACACATTGTTGTGCTCTCTGGTAATATCAGTTTTTATGTGTTTACAATCTGAAATTATCTGCTATCCAACCTCCAGGTGGGCATACGTAGCCTCTAAAAGAAATGTTTGTGCTCGCAATCATCAGTGCACTTTTCTGTGTGGACAACAACCACTCTTAGCATTTCCGTCTGTCAGAAAACCCATTTTCCCCAGGCTGAGAACTGCTGCTGGAATACGGAAAAGCAGAAATGTTACTTGACCCATTTCATCCTGTGGCTGATCTTGTTTACTTGCTCATTGTCCTATGAAGGCTACATTACAGATTAGGTGATAGATCAACCATTTTAGTTCAAGGGTGGTGCCAGAATAGCATGGTGCCTCAGACGCCAAGCTATTCTGGCACCACCTTTGAACTATCATAGTCAAATTAATTGCAAGAAGAAGTGTATCAGGATGAAAAGGGTTAAGAGCATAGCAGTAATGTCTTGTGATTCTCTCAGAGTTGTTGATCATGTTGCCTACCGTCAGCTTTAATACACTCTTTCATGTCAACCAGTCATGAGAAAGGTTTAGGAATAGAATAACAGCACAAATGAATATCGTTCAGGCTGTCAGGAATATGACTTACATTGCCCATAACAACAGTGCTTTTCAGGCATCTCCAGTACTGCCGAAATTGGCTAAAAGAACAGAAATTACTGATGCCGTTTTATGTATGAAAGCAACAAATTGGCTGTTTTTACAGTACCTGCCACATCTTGGCCCAAACCGCTTGGTGCCCGATTACAATACATGTGCTGACTGGCCCCGGGGCTCTAACGCGCCCAGTACGATTGATATTTCTGACAAAGTGGATTGCGAATTAATCTCACCTTTGTGACTTTGACATTTCCGACAGGTCAATGAAATCAGCAGTTGATCAAGTGTCCAAACATAGGTAAAAGGTTTGCTTTTTTACCTTCAAAATCCATGTTCTCTCTAAATGTTAGCATTGGCACACCTGTCAACATCCCATGACCCTTGACCAATGCCAGGGGGTATGCACAGAAAGGCCTTTTCATCAGCTACCTTAATTTGTACCAAACTTGATTAAAAACTGTAAAAGCACTGATAGAAAAAAAATTATACCACTTGCATGGCATATTTGAGGGTGGACTAACAATGTGTGATTTAATAAAAACTCTAGCTCCATCAACTGATGATCTCAATTTGCAGCAATTCACCAACAAGAGCAGAAGCTAAAGTGATGAAATAAGTCTCCTAACATTCTTTATGGAAACGACACGTGTGCAGCTGGGAAGTGCGCTGCTTTCAACTTTAAAGTATTAGGGTGTGATGCAATTTGTAGTACCGGCATCATGCGAAAGTACAGAAATTTGGGCAAGTACCCACAATGATTTCAAACAAGATATGTGGTAGACACAGCCTAGAGGATGGTTTTCTATTTTTTTTTCTGATTGGTATAAAACAGAATAATCACATTTTCTGGCATCAAAAGGACACCTGCTACCTTAGATATGTCAAACATGTCACGTGGTCAACTTATAATACTTTTTCTGATCATACTTTAAACTTCCAAAATGGTAAGTGGAAAGAAGACGAGGATTTCATCCCAAAGTCTAACATTATTTTCAGCTCACACGCATTTTCCAATATCACCTAATCAGTTAGCCAAGTGAGTGTTATCAAAGCTAGCACGCTGTTAAAATAAAAAGGTTGAAAATAAGGCAGACTTTGAAAATGGGGTGTCCAAAGCGCGTTCAATAGCTAGTACGCATTAACATAGATGGGCAAGGGCCAAACAGCAACAGTGTAGTAAAAGGATAACAACAAAGGCAAAGCTCTTATAGCTCATGTGTATGACAGATTTATATGTGTGACCTTTGTGACAGTAAGTAAAGAGTTGGCTTCTGCAACAGCAAAATCCATGATTTCTCAAAATAAAAGCTATTTCACACACCTGTCAACCCCCCCCCCCCCCCCCCTCTCCTCCCTCCTTCCAGTGACCTTTAATCTTGTGATGATTCCACTAAATTAGTATGCATAGGAAGGTCCTATCATCAGCTACCTTTGTAACAAATTTAATTCAAAAGTTTGCAAAAATGTTGATAAAAATAAAATCTATCAGAAACTGGCATTTCACACACATTTGCCAACCTCTTGTAACCTACAAAGGTCTTACCATCAGGTATCTTTGCACAAAGTTTGGGTTTGAAAATAGTATTTGAGAAAAAACTTTTTTTTTTTCACAATATGTTTCACCTATTTCTAGATCACATGTGACCATTGAGCTTTCCAGTGGGTCAACCAAATCAGTATGAATAGAAGGTCTTACCATCAGGTATCTTTGTACCAAGTTTATGTTTCAAAATAGTCTGTAATTTTTCATATTCTTATAAGATATTTTGCATATAGCTAAATTAAATAAGACAAAGAATGAGTTCACTAGCCAGGATTGTACATCTTCAACTTGTTAAATTGTATTTTAATCATTTTGGCAAACACATTTCAATCCAACCAGTCATCCCTGGACACAGTTGGCACGCTTCGAATGCTTTTTATTCTGACAGCGTGGTAATACCTAGCAGCTTCGGAAACACTCGGCTCCCTAATTAGGTGAGACTGGAAAACACATGTGAGCTCAAAACAGTATGGTAGACTTTGGAATAAAATCCTCATCTTGTTTGTTGTTGCGTCACCTACCATTTCATTTCAGCTTGACCAACAGTTTGTTTATATGAAACATATATATACCAAGAGCACAAACACTGCTGCTCATCAAGTCTGTTGGAGATCACCGAGTCTCTGCCTTTTTTCACAATACTCACACTTCACAGAACATTGTCGTACAGCCACTTTCTTGTAGAAGAAATTTGTACGCAAGTTAAATAAAGAAAAACTTCACATCGCCCTAGCACCATTAACACCTTCTGCTGTCCTCTCCACTGACGCAGCTCTCTTATCCACTGCAGCAAGTCGTGTTACATGGAACATGTCTGCTCGTTGTTCAGCACAACCTTGAATGGCAAGTCGTCCAGCCAGCCAGCTGATGTACTGAAAAAACAGGTACACCAGATGAAGATGGTACCGAGATCTGGAATACACACAAAAACAACTGACTGTACAATAAAGTTTCAAGTCGAACGGTTGACAATTGTCTACATTACAACAAGATGGGATGAATCATAACCCACAAAATCCCTTTTATAAATGAAAGCTGCCCTCGCTGTCAAGGGTCTCTAATTTTTGTCGTTGACCTGATTCTGATGTTGAAATGTCTTCTATTATTTAAAAAGCCTTGTAGATGTCCCAATGCACCTGTAAGCTGTATAAGGGGTGCAGTGCATACGCATCATCGGTTTGTGAAACAAAAGTGAATCACTTCATGGTGTCAGTGGAATGCAAAGCAGACGACATCAATAGAAAAACAGGCTCTAGTTATCAGTGTGCTTCTGAAAGGTTAAGGACATCATATCAGTTTGGAGATCTTTTGCAATATGAAGACCATCATATTATTATGGAGATCATATGATATGGTGTTTTGTTAACCCGCAACCTTCATTCTTTGGGCTCATGCGACGTCACGAATGAATCAAGACAATTTGATTTGTATGCTTCTTTTGTTCTTAACATTTTGGTTCACTGCTAATATCAATAATATACCTAATAGCCCTGCCATAAGGCTTCAGGAGTAAACCTCGTGCAAACATCCAGAGTCAGAGCCCCTAAGGCAGTCCGTCAACGCTTTCAACTTCGTTCTGGCACCTCCTGTGACGGCGCCGGTCCCAAACTGTAATGGATCTGCTGTTCCTTTGGATCCATCAGTATTGTGGAGAGGGACGACATGCTGGATGGGCAACAGCATATCCTCCATATCACAATGCCCAGGCTTGCATCCGAACAGCAACTAAGATGCATTACCTATAGTCAGTTCACCGACAGAGGCCCATACATATGTATATATACTTAATAGCCCAGCTGTGCCGGTACACATCACCTATACAGGTTTACTGTATCCACACAGTGTCAACATTTCTTTTCATGTATAGTGGTGCAGCTCTACAAAATAAAAATTGCTGACAGTGAGGTAAACAAAAAAATTCTGATGTTTTACCAACACTGGTGCTGTGACCACAACAGACGTGCTCCACTTGTCACTGGCTGGCACAGTAAGTGCTTCATGGTGCACTGTTGATGTCACTGGCTGGCACAGTAAGTGCTTCATGGTGCACTGTTGATGCATAAAACACCCCCAAAACTGTAACAAAACAAAACATTAACGTCACTCTTTTACTTTAGTCGTGGTACAAGTCACGTTACAACTCGTTTTACCTAATAATTCTATTGTAATCAATGTACCATGAACTTGCGACAACATGTATTCAACGTTGGTCACGCACAATGGTGATACTGAAGTACCCTGCATGCATGTGTCTGGGCACTTTTTCGCCTCAAAACAGCGATCACGTGTATGCACATGCCGCAGTTTAAGTCTTTCCTCCTGCACCTCATGCTAGCATAATAGACCAGCTGACAGAGTCCCATATTTACACACCATGCATACGAAATGTCAGGCTAAGTTCATGTGCGGAACTCACAAAGACATTTTAATTAGAACTGACTGCGTATTTAAATGCCAACAATAGTGATTTTCTGTACAGTTATAATATGTGTATCTATACATAATAGTAAGGTATATAACATATAATACATACATATATGACAATTGCTTCTGCTCCATACATTTCGTTGTATCCAAGGTTGGCACCCAAGAGTTGCTACAGTTCGCGTCTTCAAAATGTCACAAATGTCTTATACTCAAAGTGCACAAGAGAATGAGCACTACATCACCTGACGCATGGATTTATTGTGTACCATGTCACTGATTAGTTGGGACCCGACAGCTGTGCAGGTATACAGCATCTGTACAGGCTTACTGTGTCACATCTTTTCTTTTGAGGTAAACTGGTGCAACTCTATAAAAACAAAAACTTGCTGAAAGTGACAGTGAGGTAGAAAGGAAAAATTCAGATGTTTTACCAACACTGGTGCTGTGACCACAACAGGCTTGCTGAACTTGTCAGTGGCTGGTACAGTAAGTGCTTCATGATGCACTGCTGATGCATAAAACACCACCAAAACTGTAAAAACAAAATAAAACACACTCCCATTAACGTCATTCAGTTACTTTAGTCATGATACAAGTCATGTTACAACTCCTCCTACCTCATAATTATATTGTAATCAATGTACCAGCTTATGACAAAATGTATTCAAGGTTGGTCACGCACAATGATACTGAAGTACCCTGCATGTGTGTGCCTGGGCACTTTTTTCGCCTCAAAACTGGGGTCGCGATATCACAATGCGTAACCACTGACTATGCACATGCTGCAGTTTCAGTCTTTCCTCCTGCACCTCATGCTTGAATGATAATAGACCAGCCTGACCAGTCCCATGTTTTCTCTCGGCCCGTACGAAATGTCAGGCTAAGTTCATGTGCGAAACTCAAAAGACTTTTAATGAGCATTGGCTGCGTAGTAAAATGCAAACAATAGTGCCTTTCTGCACAGTTATGCATATGTATAATATATATGACAATTACTTCTGCTCCATACATTTTGTTGTATCTGCCAAGGTTAGGACCCAAGAGATGCTCTGTTTCACATCTTCAAAATGTCACAAAAGTCTTATAATCAAAGTACACAATAGTATGAGCACTACATCACCCGACGCGGGGATTTAATGTGTAATACTGATGTCACTTATTCCGATACTGGGTTGTGGCATTAGTTGGGACTCGAAAGCTGAGCAGGTAAACAGCACCTGTACTGGTAGATTAACTGTATCCGCACAGTGTCACACATTTTCTTTTCAGGTATACTCGTGCAACTCTATAAAACAAAAACTCGCTGACAGTGAGGTAAAAAAGGAATATTCAGATGTTTTACCGACACTGGTTCTGTGACCACAACAGACTTGCTCCACTTGTCACTGGCTGGCACAGTGCTTCATGGTGCACTGTTGATGCACAAACACCCCCCAAAACTGTAACAAAGGAAAACATTAATGTCACTCCGTTCCATTAGTCATGGTACATGTCGTGTTACAACTCCTCCTACCTCATAATTCTATTGTAATCAATGTACCATGGGCTTACGGCGACATGTATTTCAAGGTTGATCACACACAATAATGACACTGAAGTAATATTAACAATAATAATAATAATGAGTACTTGTATAGCGCCTAACCTCAGATTAGAGCTCTAGGCGCTTAACAAAAACTAATGTACAAAAAATAACTAATTACAAAAATGGAATTTACAAAAAGTACAAAAACAAAATACAACGCACTCTGTAAACAAGCTATAAAGTCACCATTCAAAAGTGCTACGCTCATGGTCTCATTGGCATTCACACACACACCCACACTACTTCTATAAATAGATAGAGATGACTTTAACATGACAGGTGTGTGACAAAGTCATTTGTAGCTGACAGAAAACATATGGGTCTTTAGGGCACGCTTGAATGCCTCTCTCGAATCCACGTATCTCAGTTCGCGTGGGAGATCATTCCAAACAACTGGGCTCTGGTATCTGAATGACCTCTCACCAAACGACTTTGTTTTGACAAGAGGGATACGTAAAACTCGAGAGTCGGCAGCAGAGCGCAAATTCTGTCTCAAGGGCGTATACAGCTGGAGAAGAGAGGCAAGGTAGTGTGGGCAGGAACAGGTAATACAACTGTGAGTCATGCATGAAATTTTGTACTGAATCCTAGCTGTAACAGGTAACCAGTGTAGGGCAGACAGATGGGGTGTGATATGATCTGATCTAGGGACTCTAAGAATCAACCTGGCAGCTGAGTTTTGAATTTTCTGGAGTCTGCATGCGTGTCTGGGCACTTTTCGCCTCAAAACTGCGATCGCGAAATCACAATGCGTAACCACTGACTATGCACACGCCGCAGTTTAAGTCTTTCCTCCTGCGCCTCATGCTAGAATGATACTCGTAGACCAGCCTGACACTTGTGATAGGGTCCCATCTTTACACACCGTGTCAGTGTACGAATTGTCAGGCTAAGTTCATGTGCGAAACTCAGACATTTTAATGAGCACTGGCTGCTTAGTAAAATGCAAACAATAGTAACTTTTTGCACAGTTATGCATATCTGTATCTATGCATAATATTAAGTTATGTTA
>BTPG01000003.1:185214025-185254867 GCA_036245525.1 Semisulcospira habei
AAATTTATGCGCAAAATGAAAAAAGTGACCGTTGAAACAATCACCTTTTGGGTCTGGATTGGTAATTTAACCGTCCATTCATGACAAATGAAAAATTAATTTAAAAAGAAAGGCTGCCTGAATGCCATGCATCTATTAATTATATTATATTATATTATATTATATTATATTATATTATATTATATTATATTATATTATATTATATTATATTATATTATATTATATTATATTATATTTATTTATTTATTATTTGTTTGTTTGTTTTCTCGTTCGTTTGTTCATTGCGTTTTCAATGCCGCCAAGTGCCTGGAACTTTGCGAAATCCGTTCAGAGCGCGTTGCCTATTGAGCAAAAGATAAACGGACTGACGTCGGGGCGCTGTTGGCCTGTGCACGGCCGTGCGCGGGCCAACAGCGGCCCGCCGTCGGCCCGATAATCTTTTACGCATTGGGTGGTTTCTAAAGATGTTCGAGGAAATAAGTCGGGTGGAACGCGTACTTCATAATACTCACGCCTTCCCTGTCACTGTACGTACATTTCTGCTCCTGAAAATCTTGGTTCTTTCAACTACCATAAAGCCAATGCCGTACAAGAAACATGGATACAAATTGGTCTCAGCAAGAGGCATAGATCCTCATGAGCCCCCGCAGTAGCGGGGGCTCATGAGGATCTATGTCTCTTGCAGTCGGATATTGTTCACTTGTTTCATCGGCACTTCACGTAGTCACGACGGATCAAGTGTGAATATTCTTTTTAATGGACTCGAGAAGGCAGAACATGAGACGCGTCATGACAAGATACATGAAAGGACAACAGTCTATCTGCCGAGCAAAGCGACACTGCGCAATACTTGTTTATAGCTCTAAAATCGTGATAAAACAGTATCTCTTACTTTGAAATGGTTGCTTAGCGAGCTCGGTGCAGGACAGGGGTGGGGGAGGGAAGGGGTGGGAGGGTGTTGGTCGTGGTGCCTTGAATGACTTTTTGGCCTTCTGTCAATTATAATAAGATTTGTGTCGTCAAAATTAGTGACTGATCCACACTGTCAGGTAACATTGAAAATAGACACTTAAATACGAGACTCGTTATAGTTCCAGTTGTAAATTTGCACATTGGAAGATTCTTCAGCTGCATTTATGATCTAATTCAAATATTCAAAACAGAGAGAGAGAGAGAGAGAGAGAGAGAGAGAGAGAGAGAGAGAGAGAGAGAGAGAGAGAGAGAGAGAGAGAGAGAGAGAGAGAGAGAGAGACAGAGAGAGAGAGAGAGAGAGAGAGAGAGAGAGAGAGAGAGAGATGTTCCGGAGTGTACCCCGGGACAAGATCTTCAGTTTTCTGAGAGAGTACAATATTTTTAATAAGATGTGAGCATTCATAGAAGACGTTAATTCTATTATTTTGACTTTTTTGAGAGTCTGTAGACGTTTCCTTTAAAGACCTGTGCGACATTTCAGCATGAAATATTTTAAAGATCTTTTTACATCTTGTCTTTAGACCTTTCTTTTAGTCTGCCTGGCCAGACTTTTACCCATCCCGCCGTGAGATGGCCTTAGTTGCCTGCTCGGCGTTAAACCCAAATAACTACTAACTAACTCAAGAGAGAGAGAGAGAGAGAGAGAGAGAGAGAGAGAGAGAGAGAGAGAGAGAGAGAGAGAGAGAGAGAGAGAGAGAGAGAGAGAGAGAGAGAGAGAGGCCTTGCGTGTCCCGTGGACGATCTGCATTCTGATGCAGTACGTGAGGACTGAATGAATAAAGCGCGCTTACTGCCTTTCCGGTCCGGGCGGAATGTGGTGAAGTACTCTGAAGGCTCGTCGCCGACATCGTCGGTACGCAGCTCGCCATGTCCAGAGCCTGGAAATAAATGCGAATCTTAAAAAAGACTGAATCATGGGAGCAACAATTAAACCAAAAATCATCTGCAAAAGGCACAGATCCTCATGAGCCCCCGCAAATGCGGTAGCTCATGAAGATCTTTGCCTCATGCTTACACACTTTTTTTTATACTGCTCTTCCTCGAGTACATGTGTTCCTAATTGGGTGTTCATATAATGTGAGTCGCTGCATGCATGAGGCGACAGATGAATGATAATTCTTTGACTCAAACAAAAGCGCTGTAGAACTTGCCTGTCAGGAAGAGGCGGGTGAGGAGGGGTGAATTTAAGGGGGATGGGGGGGGGGAGAGGGAGGAGGTATAGAGGTGCATGGAAAATAGAAAGGGGGGAGGAGGAGCCTACCAGAAGAGAAGGTGTGTGTGTGTGGGGGGGGGGGGGGGGGAGGGGGAGGCCGCTAGCTAGCCCGGTTAAAATGATTATAATTACCTGTACACTATACGGTAAACTTCGGATATAGCAATAGGCAAAGCGACACACAATTTCTTCTTGTTGTAACTGAACGTTGTTACAAAGCGAGATAATTTACACTAGCATTTAAGCTACTCTGGTACCACCCTTGAAGTATCATGGTCGATCCACATCCTGTCATAGAGTGTCAGGGGTGGTCTTCAAAGAAGTTAGTTACTTTCAAGCTTACGCTTCAGCCCCCAAACATTAACTAACTTCTTTGAAGCCGACTTTAAGACTTTATTCAAACTTGTCAGCCGGACAGCTGAAGACACTTTTCCACTGAGATAGTCACGAACTGACCTGCGAAATGCCTGTAGTAATTATTCCTCTTAATTCATTCTCTTCTTTAACCCCTTGTCTGTCGAGAAAAGGTGAACACCACCCGGCGGCAACAGGTATAGGTCCTGCATCAATGACTCCACTCCGCTCTATAAATACAACGCTATCAGTTCGAGAAACAGCTAAAAATAGATTGACACACTATTGGCTGAACAAAATAAATAAGTGCGATTACGAGTGCCTTTTTTTGTGTGTCCCAACTGCTGTTAAAGCTCATTAGGTGTGTCGACGAGGCATAATAAAGACAAATGGTACTGAAACGTGTCTTCAAAGTTACGCGCAAAATGAAAATTTAACCGTCCATTCATGACAAATGAAAAATTAATTAAAAAGAAAGACTGTTTGAATGCCATGAAGCAATTAAAAATATTATATTATATTATATTATATTATATTATATTATATTATATTATATTATATTATATTATATTATATTATATTATATTATATTATATTATATTATACTTCTATTTATTGTTTGTTTGTTTGTTTGTCTGTTTGTTCTTTTGTTCGTTTGTTTGTTTGTTCATTCGTTCGTTCGTTCATTGCGTTTTCAATGCCGCCAAGTGCACAAGACCTGAAACGTTGCGAAATCCTTTCAGAGCGCGTTGCCTATTGAGCCTACGGTCTTGCGCGGGCCAACAGTGGCCCGCCTTCGGCTCTATAATCTATTACGCATTCGGTGGTTTCTACTGATGTTCCAGGAAATAAATCGGGTGGAACGCGTACTTCACGCCTTCCCTGTCACTGTACGTACATTTCTGCTCCTGAAAATCTTGGTTCTTTCAACGACCATAAAGCCAATGCCGTACAAGAAACATGGATACAAATTGGTCTCAGCAAGAGGCATAGATCCTCATGAGCCCCCGCAGTAGCGGGGGCTCATGAGGATCTATGTCTCTTGCAGTCGGATATTGTTCACTTGTTTCATCGGCAATTCATGTAGTCACGACGGATCAAGTGTGAATATTGTTCTTAATGGACTCGAGAATTCAGAACATGAGACGCGTCATGAAATAATACCTGAAAGGAAAACAGTCTAGCTGCCGAACAAAGAGACACTGCGCAATACTTGTACATAGCTCTAAAACCGTGATAAACAGTATCTCTTACTTTGAAATGGTGGTTTAGTGAAAACCAGGACGGGGGTGGGGGGAGGGGGGGGGGGGGTGTTGGTCGTGGTGCCTTGAATGACTTTTTGGTCTCCTGTCAATTTAAAATAAGATTTGTGTCGTGAAAATTAGTGACTGACCCACACTGTCAGGTAATGAAAATAGACAATTAAATACGAGACTCGATATAGTTTCAGTTGTAAATTTGCACATTGGAAGATTCTTCAGCTGCATTTATGATCTAATTCAAATATTCAAGAGAGAGAGAGAGAGAGAGAGGCTTTGCGTGTCCCTTGGACGATCTGCATTGTGATGCAGTACGTGAGGAATGACAGAATAAAACGAGCTTACAATCTTTCCGGTCAGGGCGGAATGTGGTGTACTTTGAAGGCTCGCCGCCGACATCGTCGGTACGCAGCTTGTCATATCCAGAGCCTGGAAATAAATGAGAATTTTTAAAAGGACTGAATCATGGGAGCAACAATTAAACCACAAATCATCTGCAAGAGGCAACGATCCTCATGAGCCCCCTCACTGTATGCGGAGGCTCATGAGGACCTTTTCCTCTTGCTTACACAATTTTTTTTATTGCTCTTCCTCGGGTACATGTGTTCCTGATTGGGTGTTCATATAGTGTGATTCGCAGTATGATTGAGGCGACAGATGAATGTTAATGTGAGGCGGGGTGAATTTATTAGGGGAGGGGGAGGGAGGGAGGGAGGATAGAGGTGCATATAAAGGGGGGGGGGGAGGAGGAGGAGCCTACCAGAAGGGCCGGAAGATGTGTGTGTGTGTGCGTGTGTGTGTGAGAGAGAGGGGGGGGGGGGGGGGGGGGAGGCCGCTAGCTAGCCCGGCTTGAATGATTACTTACCTGTACGGTAAACTTCGGATATAGCAAAATGCAAAGCGACACGCAATTTCTTCTTGTTGTAACTGAACGTTGTTACAAAGCGAGATAATTTACACTAGCATTTAAGCTACTCTTGTACCACCCTTGAACTTTCATGGTCGATCCACATCCTGTCATAGAGTGTCAGGGGTGGCCTTCAAAGAAGTTAGTTACTTTCAAGTTTACTCTTCAGCCCCCAAACATTAACTAACTTCTTTGAAGCCGACTTTAAGACTTTATTCAAACTTGTCAGCCGGACAGCTGAAGACACTTTACCAGATAGTCAGGAACTGGCCTGCGAAATGCCTGTAGTATTATTCCTCTTTATTCATTCTCTTCTTTGACCCCGTGTCTGTCGAGAAAAGGTGAACACCACCCAACTGCAAGAGGTATAGATCCTCATGTGCCCCCGCAATTGCACGGGCTCATGAGGATCTATACCTCTTGCTGAGACCAATGTGTATCTTTGTTCGGCCTTGGACGGTTGGGAATTTTGGTCGTGGAATGAATGGCAAACATTATTTTCAGAGACAAGCTGTGCGTCTGCTGGCAGGGAAGGGGTTAAACCCTTGACTGCTACTGACGTAACCGCTCGGCGGAAAAGTGGCGGGGAAAAAAACCCTGTGTTTTTCGCCGAAAGCGGTAGTCAACGGGTTAAGTCATTTGAGACGTGCCGCCTCTGGATACGCGGCATAAGCCGCGTATCCAGAGGCGGCACGTCTCGAATGAGTTACATTAGTGTTTCGCTGTCTCTTCCCTACAAAATATCTCCGCGTGAAGCGCTGGGTGTGTATGTTATGCACTCTGCAAATACACATAATCATTATTGTCCTCATGTCCAGATAGATCATGAATTTCACTTTGTTTGGCTTTCGCAAAAGTAAAAGTGTGGATGTGATTATACCGTGACCATCTAGACTAGAATGACTTAAAATTATCATAACATAACATAACATAACCCATAACATCATAACATAACATAACAAAATAACATAATACAGCAAAACATAACACAACATGACATGACATAACATAACACAACACAACACAACACAGCACAACACAACAGAACACAACACAACACAACACAACATAACATAACATAACATAACATAACATAACATAACATAACATAACACAACATAACATAACATAACATAACATAACATAACATAACATAACATAACATAACATAACATAACATTATACTGAGCAACATTTTGCATGATACAGTGCCAATAACGGGCAGATGTGACTACGAGACCCGAATCAAAACGTCTGCGTCGTAAGACGGAGTAAAGTATTCACATCTGTCGGTTATCGGCACTATATCAATGATCAAAATGTTGCTCAGTATGATTTATTTACCGAGTCCAAAACAAAACATTTCTTTTTGCGGCTGATTGCTGTGTTCACCGCCGGGAGATGGCCTTAGTCGCCTGCTCGGCGTTACACCCAAATAACTAACTGATTGCGGTGTTCAGACAAAACACATGAATGGCAAACCACTGCTATATCATCATTAAGATCGAATTTTCTTTGCGCGCAAGGGATTTTGAGAATTAAATTATATCAAGCAAATTAGTGAATATTAATGTGCTTGTTATACAACATATCAATACATGTGTCAAAGAAGGAAACACTGTATGAAGTGTGTACATAATATAATATACAACACAGCACAACATAAGATAACATAACCGATAAACTAACCGATAAAATTAGGTATCATAACACAACATTATTGTATCAAAACACAACATAACAAAAGCATAACGTAACCTAACAGAACAGAACAGAACATACGTGTTCTACTCACCTTTGTTTTTAACGCCAGGTGTAAATTCCGTACAAACAGGCATGTCGTGAACAGGTAGTTCATTTTCATAAATTGTATCATTTTCATAAATGTTATAATTGTCATAAATGGTATTTTCGTAGTGCACAGTACGATTTGCCTGGCTCCCAGGCTCTGCTAAGCTTGGTCTTTTGTCCATGGTCGCGCTTCCCTTCACAAAGATCCACACAAACTACACCTGCACGATAGTTGCTGCAAGAACTGTTTGTGTCGCTGCAACGTCCTACCGAGAACTGCTTATCCTCTTCTTTCTGATCGCCTGGTTAGCCGCTTATAATTAGGTTTTGTTGTAACTTCTTCCTTCATGTTTTCTACCAGTCATGAGTCACGCCTTCGCAGAAAAGTAACTTCATGCTTGCTCGACTGCACAGTGGACTGAAACTGACTTCATTCACGATTCTGTTTTGGTTGTTTCAGATCTTGGTTCATATTTCCATACAGCTGCGAGTCACGCCTAGCGGAGCGGACGACCTCGAAGAATTTCGACAAAATGTACCCAGTACATTGAGTCTCCAATAACTTTTTCTGAGTAGTCTAAAATGGGATCGCTCACTGCCTGCCAGCAAGACATCGGATCCTCATTAGCCCCTGTGGCTGCAGACGCACGGGCCTATGAGGATCTATGTCTCTTGCAGTTGGAAAGAGTTTCAGTGGCTCATGATAGTCAATCTATGCTACTGGTACAGAACCTATGACCCATTGAATGGGCATGGAGAGAGAGAGAGAGAGAGAGAGAGAGAGAGAGAGAGAGAGAGAGAGAGAGAGAGAGAGAGAGAGAGAGAGAGAGAGAGAGAGAGAGAGAGAGAGAGACTGCCTTTTAAAAGCAGTGTTCTATGACGACAAGTGTGCACATCTGTGATTTTGGAACTTACGACCAAATCGGCAAAGTCCAAAATGACATCCAACACACATCTGCTCGCGAAATACCAGTGTGGAATTTAACCCACTTTAACTCTGTCTCGGTGCCCTAGCTCTATACTTGTACAGTGAGGCATACTCGGGCCGCTGATCATACTGACCTGTCTAGGCTGCCACCGATCACAAATCGCGGGCTCCGTACAGCTAGCGATACGTATTAACCCATTACATCCTGAGGCCGATTTTCTTTAAAAAAAAAATTTAACTGTGCGTATTGTCCCATGAAGGCTACATTACAGATTCAGTACAAGATAGGTCAATGATTTTAGTTCAAGGGTGGTGCAAGAATAGCTTGGCGCCTCAGGCACCAAGCTATTCTGGCACCACCCTTGAACTATGATAGTCAAATTTATTTCAAGCAACAGCGTATCAGGATTAAAATGGTTAAAGCGACCTACTCCAGCCAGTACAGGGTTAATAGTTCGCAATATCTTCTTAACCCATTCAGCCCTGACGCACTACAGCAGCAGATGGGTCGACCGCCCATGATAATTCAAGGGTAGTGCTAGATTAGCTTGGCGCCTGTCGACGCCAAGCTAATCTGGCACTATCCTTGAATTACCATGGTCGATCCATCTCCTGCAACAGGGGCATAGTCGTTAGATGCCGCCTCCAAAATGGGGAAATACTTGCGTCGTGCTGAATGAGTTAGTAAATGTTCTTAGTATGTCTTCCTATAATGCGTCAGGAACGGTCTGAGTAAATTAAGCACCAAACACCTCCAAGAGGTCTAGATCCTCAGGAGCCCTTGGTGCTCCTGAAAATCTGTGCCTCTTGGAGATGTTAAGAGTGGTGTCTACACTAATGGTACAAGCTGGATCGTAACCGCTATTTCGTTTTCGTTCCTTCTCTGTAAATATCTGCTATCCATTGTGAATGCTCTATCTTTCTGCTCAGTATGTCACGCCAGCTCAGCGTACATGTACCTCACAGGAAATTCCCCTATTACAAAAGACGCGTCCGTTCATGATTGTCGTATGTAATTATACTTATACTTCTTCTTTCCCCTATACTTAACTCATTCAGCCCCGACACACCACTGCAAGCCATGGATCGAGCATGCTAGTTCAAGGATGGTGCCAGAATAGCTTGGCGCCCATAGGCGCCAATCTATTCTGGCACCATCCTTGAACTAGCATGCTCGTTCTGTCTCTAGAATTGTAATACAGTTCTTCAGAGGGCAACTTCAAACTTTGGGGATTTCGGTCCTGGGGTAGAAATTGTTAAGGAAAGACATTAATTGCAATCTGTAGCCGCACCTTCCTATTCGTCTCTCTTATGCTTTTTAATTTTAATTTTTGTTATTTCTTGATTTATTTTTTTTATAATTGTTTTGATGTTTATGTTCGTGTAGGTTTAGCTGCTCAATGTTCTTTATATTTAAGTACTTTACAGCAGCTTGCATGTTTTTCGTACATTAAAGTACCATTACGCGTAAATGGAAAGACACGTATCTGCACCATTTGTGTTTGTTATGTCTTGTCGACACACCTAATGAACTTTAACAGCAGTTTGGACAGGCAGCAACAGCACATGCGTAATCGCACTTATTTATTTTGTGCAGCCGTTAACGTTTCAAAACTACTTTTAGCTGTTTCTCGTACTGATAGCATTGTATTTATAGAAGGGAGTGGAGTCATTGTCAGGTTACTTGATATTAAGGTTGTATACTATACCTACATTTTTTAATTGAAAACTGCCGCTTATAGGGTTTTTTGAGAGCCTTATTGAGTCTGGAGACTATTGCCACCCTGAAAGACCCATGGTCCCGGGCATATTTGTAAGTTTGAGCCTTCTGCGTGACCTACCCCATCAGCAAAAACACGCAAAATAGCTGATTTCAGAACACAACAAAAATTTATCGAATAGTGTGTTAAAATGATAAAGAAACATTTTGGTCACTTCATAAAGTATGTTAGTATTTTCTCGTAAAAAAAGTGTGTTCTGATAATTGGAATTCTAACTGTAATCGAGAAAAGTTTATGTTGTAAATTCGCAGATTGCCCGGATGTTATCAATAACATTTCAAGTGTTTGCAATGTTGGGCAATTGCGCAGGCCCTTTTTATTCGATAAAATCGTACTTTAGATCATATCACACACATTATTTATGAAAAAATGGGGGGGTCCCGCGCAAAAATTGGCACTTTGGGTCGTTTGCGAGTGCGTTTTCAAAAAGGGATACAAGCGATGTCTGACTTCCGGCAGATCATATCTCCGCCGTAGCCGTCCCAAGCCCGCATGAGAAAAGAGGAAATCAACTACCAAACCAACAAGTATAACCTACGCCCAAACTGTTGCAAACTACTAGTCTTCGATCACTATTAGTGACATTGAGAAAGTAAACTGGAACAAACAACAACGGGAGATACGGGATGAGAAGGTTTATCTATAAGTAATTAAATGCACCAGTTATCACTTAGTAGTTGAGTTAGTGCAGTGGTAAAATATTAATTTTGCCACGCAAGGTAACCAGGGTTCAATCCCCGTAGATGGATATTTTTTCCCTGCTCAAAAATTTGAAACCAATACAGTTGCTACTTCGCTAAATGAAACAAACGCACACACACAATATATATATATATATATATATATATATATATATATATATATATATATATATATATGTTCTTTTTTTTAATGTAAAATATGCCATTATCATCACCGTTGTAATGTGGATGTTAAACCATGAACCAACCAACAAACCACTTTCAGTCTTGGATAAAAATGCATACTGGTTACCTCGGTACATTTGTTCATTTATTTTTTTTCAGCCAGGCATTGTGAGCATGTTTACATTCATTCAATCATTCACAGATTCACTGATGAAAAAGCACACCAAAGAGTGTTGTCACAGAGTGTTTTTATTTTTATTTTTCTGGCATCATCTACAAACATTAATTAATGAATAATGTGAATTTGTTTTAATATACCTGCTGCAAGCAATGCTACATGCTCCTTTGGTGTATCCGTGAAAGCAGGTCGGTGAACATCTCTGGTTGAAAGATGTTTGTCAACAGATTGGTAGTGGATGTACCTGTGTCTCCAGCTGAATCTCAGTTTCCCAGCAGTTTTTGGTTACAAATTATAAGGAAACAAAACAAATGTCACATGTTTCAATATGCCCCGTTATGTTTGCACATGATCATTGTGAGTAAAGAATAATATCTTTGTTTATTTTCAAAAGAAACGCTGTATTTGCAGACATTCATTTAAAGTATACATGTACAGTCAAGTATGTTGAAAGCATATTAGGCTACAATGCACATAGGCACCCATACAAAAGTAACTACCTCAAATACAAAATGTTAAATGTTTAGGGCTTAACATCTTTTGTCCATAAGGTGATTTCAAAGATGGGTCACAGAAATAGGGTCTGAACAAATTTTGACCCAAGCTGTATTCGAAGCCAGGACCTTTGGGATGAGAGTCAAACACACTACCACCGAGCCACCCAGCTCCCCCACAAAATACAGCTTTACTGTGGAACAACATATTTCCACTACATTATTCACATTTACATTGACAAAGTGCTGACTTTATACAAGCTAGTGGGTGGAGAACAGTGGAGCTGAAGTCATTTTCAGTTGTGTGCATGCCAACCGAGACTGACACCGGCAACCACTTGCTCATGAGGTATTTATTTGGGAGCCAACTACACAGTATATAAAAGAAGGGGGATAGGAGAGAAGGAATGACAGACTTATCATTTAGAGCCTTCCACTACATATATTATTTCCCTCATATATATATAACACGAAGAGTTTTTGCGTTCCCGGCTGACGGCCATCTTATTCTGTATTAAAATTTCACTGATGACACGGAATGCTTAACACAATATATATATATATATATACATACATACATACATAAATACATTACATACATAACATACATACATACATACAGAGAGAGAGAGAGAGAGAGAGAGAGAGAGAGAGCATCACTGAAGTCCTGATATAACTCAACATTGCACATCCCACTACGTTATAACAGTGAAATTCAGTGTCCAGCCACCACTACACTACACACATAACACAAAATCAAACAATACTGTTACCAGTACCACACTCTGTCCCATTGCAGCACAACTAAGTGAAATGCAGTCTCATGCCCCATAACATATACTGCACAATGCTGATGTCAACATAAAATACCGTAACAACTGCATAACAAGGGTAAAATGCACTGTGTCACCTAGTCTGCATAATATAGGCATGCACACCAAACAATACTTTTACTGCTCTTGATACAAAGTCTGTGCAGTCGACCATATCACAACACTGCAAAATACATCAGTGCTACGCTGGCAGAGTGCCTGCAATACAACCCGAAACGCTGAAGGTAAATTCTTTGTAAGGCACTGCAACACTAACCTGCGAAAGTTTTGTTTTTCTAAAAGAGTTGCCATTGTTTGGAATGAGTTACCAGTTTCATTAAAAAAAGCACCTAACATAAATTCTTTACAAACCAGATGGACGAATTACCAAAATTTAAAGAGTTTTTCTATTCATATGATGAATGATTTATAGGAAAATTTCATGAATAGCAGACTCATAAAGTAACTTCAGAAAGAAAGGACATTTGCAAAGGCCTCACGGCCTATTTTGTCCTCACACTACTACAGTCTGCACCATGCCGGCCATTAATATAAGCAATACTCTTCAAAAACTCAACATGGTGCAGGCTATCGTGTCACAACTGATTGCACATTGCATAGCATTGATTGTACATTGCTTAATGTCCCGACAGCAACAAGGCTTTCTCAGGACGTGCCTGCACTGCTTGTGAAAAAAAAACTAAACAGAACATTGAATGTATGTCACTAGCCGGTCAAATACGTTAAATAAACCTAACACATGGGGCCTAAATAAAGCTAAGACCATTTAGCAACACACATCCAATATCAAGAGCTACAGGCAGTGCAGACAGTAGGGAGAGTTTTAAAAAGGCAAATACAGGTGAATGGACAAAGGGTAGACAGAAACACATGCCCCAGAATAGAGAGAAAAACCCACCCTGCGGGGCTGACCAGGGTGACCCTGGGAACTAAAAAATACCTAACCCCACCCAAACATTGCATAGCAGCTACCACACACAACCTGGTACTGTGCACAATGTTGGCTTCAGTTTTACTTTGTTTATTTAATTTTGGACCTGCTGGGGGCATGAGAAAAATCACAAAAGAACTTACATGATTGCGCTCAAAAATTAACTACACATGTACACATGTTCCTTAGACAGCACAAATGACTTGTATGGACACAGATCATAGTTAGGTCATTCTGTTTGCTGGTATGTGTCATGTACAGTACGTCTGGAAAACGTGTGAAATGAACCATGTGATTAGCAATTCTGATACGATAAGTAAAGCTACACAGCTGAAAGTCAACGATTGACAGAGGAAGAAAAAATAATAAAACAAACAAACAAAGTACAGTACATATCATATGCCTATGATCAGTTATCACCCAACCAATGAAAACTGCTGTGACAGATGGAGGGCAATGCAAGAACTACATGGTCAACTCACTCTTTAGAAGTATTGCGATTTTCATTGAGCAAGTCCACATTTGGTATATTTTGAGCAGAGGGTTTAATGACATATGTATATATATACTACATATACTACATACCTACCCCCCTTCCCCCCGCACCCCCCCCCCCCCCCCCCCCCCCCGGCTGCATTTCTATATTTTGGCACCACCCCCTCTTCAGAAAGGACCCATGGGTGTTATACTCTGAGGCCAATGACCATTTTCAGAATGTATATCATTTATAATCATGCAAAGCGGAGCAATGATAAGTTTTCTCCTTGTTTCACACCGACGCTGCAAAAAAAATCTATCTGTACCACTGTTTCCTAACCCATAATAGTCAGCTGTGGAGTACATATTTTGAATGACTGATGTATGCCAGTATTTCGGAACTTGTCACAAAAAAGACCTGTTTATATGCTGAAATGTCTTCGAAAAATGAACACATTGGCAGTAAAGGGTTTTTTCCCTGGATAATCAAAAATACAAATTAAGCTGCGTTTCCAAATCGTGACATGACAGGAGAGTGCAGTAAGGCAAAGGCGTTTGCTGCATTGCGAAGGATGTGACTGTCCAAAACCTTGGCATTGTGGCCAGCATTGTGGATGGACAGCAAAATAACAGGACGTTTGCCCACAGGACAATCAGTTCACTTCCTTTGCCTTCCTGTCGGTTGGCCATCCCGGAGAGACGTACCCGCTGAACTCTTCTTCAATGTGGCTATTGCAACCTGCAAAAGATAATTTAGAATCAAAAAAAAGTTTTGAAATGCACATTATGCGTGCATATATATGTGTTTGCAAGTATTTTTACAAAGTACATACATGCATAATAATTATGACAGTATTCAGAGCAAGAACAAGAAAGACAATGAATGTCCTTATGGTTTACATGTATGACCAATCCACATAATACGTCCAACCTGTGTGACCTTGCGTGAGGAGAAACAATTTGTGTCAAAATCTGACCATTTTTTACCCCTTTCTGGACCCCCCCCCCCTCCCCCCGTGACCCTGACCTTTGAAAGGTCACAGCAGTTGGTATGTTTAGAAAGATTGTACCACAAAGTACCCTGGTGCCAAGTTGGACGTCTGAGGCTTAAATAGTCTCTGAGGAAATACCAATGTTACAGTTGCCCACAGATAACAGACAGTCGACGGATGACCCATTACAAACACTTAGTTTTGCTATCACACGTAAGCCACATATGAGACACAACTGAGCTTTAAATGACCACAATGGGTGTATAAATATATCTAGAATCAGCATCACAGTGTAACTTGCAGAAAATGTTTCATACAGGACACGTTTAACATATTGCTGTTTAGCAACAGTACACACTGGACCAAAAACCCACCCCACCACCCCCACACTTTGGTACCGGTCTCAGGCCACTTTACAAATTTCAAATACAAGCGATCAAAAATCTCAGTAACTTCAGTAGCTGAACTGGCCCTTTGTCTGTCTTGTACTGCGTTTGTACTGTGTTTGTCTTAAATGGCGTAAATCCGTGTCTGTTTCGTGAATGTGTGTGTTGGGTTTCAGGCGCGGCGCTTTGAGTCGATTTCCCCAAAATTGAGAAAAAGCGCCTATATAATAACGGTATTATTATTATTTATTATTAAAAGCTGGTATTCAGTGTTTTCTTATCATTCTGTGTGCACTAAGTGCTTATTAAAGAAAATGACAGTATTTGCAGACTTGCACAAGCCTCTAGTTTCCAAATCAAATGCAATATGGTGCCACTTGTTGACAGCAAGTGATTTTAGCATTCGGTGTTGTAGAGAATGCTGGTACTGTACTACACCATCTTCAAAATGAAAGAAAGCATTACAGTATGATGTGTTTATTCACACCAGTTGTGTTTTGTTATGAACCTGATTCTATTCACAAATCAACCGGTATGATTTACCTCGAGTCCAGGAGAATAGTTGATCTACTGGAACTGGCATTGCCTGCTTTCAGCTGTGACCTTCTCCTTTTGAGCAAACATGACCTGACTAGCTCCTGCCTCTTCTTGGTGTAGGCGTCATACTTCTGTGTTCTGTGCTTGTTTTGAAAGTATACCCTCTGGGTGCGACTCTGCAGTGCGATGTCAACAGCAGCATTGACCTGAAATGAAATACATGTTTATTAACGTGTTGTTTAGCAGAATGCCAATTTTACATCTGATCTTATTTCAGGGTGGGTTGGTTCCAAACTCCCCAAAAAGGGACTTTGTTATAGCATTATAAACAATTCGGGGCCAGGGCGGGAGGGCAGGGCTCCCCCCCCCCCCCCCCCCCCCCCCCCCTGCCCAATATGCCCCTACATTTAGTTTACACATTACTACCTTCAAACTCATGTGAAATAAACTGTAAACACCACAAACAACAATGGTGAAGCCTGGATCGCTCATGTGCATTTAAAACTGATCATTTACATAATCTGAACTGTGTGACCTTTCCAAAAGGTGACTGAAATTTAAGTGCCATGAGTCTACGCATCAGAAAAGGGCTGGCTTTTGTAATTGTGCATAATATTTGAGAAAAAATATCTATTGTCAACATATGGCTATTTTTTACCTATTTCTTGATTTCTCATGACCTTTGGTCTTCACTCAAACTGGTATGCTAAGACAGGTCTTGCCACAAAGTATCCTTGGGCCACGTTGAAGACTGTGGTTTAAATAGTCTCCAAGAAAATGCCAACATTACTGTTTACCATGGACGACGAATGGCCCAGAACATAGCCTCACACTTGCTGCACACATGAGCCAATGACAGAAAGCATTACAGTATGATGTGTTCATTCACAATCACACCATAGTTGTGTTTTGTTCTGCACCTGATTCTAGTCACAGATCTACCGGTATGATCTACCTTGAGTCCAGGAGAATACGTGTCGCCTTCCTTCACTTCACTTGAGCTGTGGCCTTGGTGTAGGCGTCATACTTATGCGCTTGTTTGCAAGTAAGTCCTCTGGGTGAGAGTACTGAGACTCCACAGTGAGAGGTCAACAGCAGTATTGGCCTGAAATGAAATACACGATTATTAGTATTACTGTGTTGTTCGGCAGCATGATAATTTCACTTTGTGTGAACTAAATGCAGGAGCAGATTATTACTTTCAAAATAAATAAACAAACTGTGTACACCGCAAAGAACAAACAAGAATTGCAAAGTCTGTACGCCTCATGTGCATAACTAATTCACATATAGCTATAAGTATAAACTGTGTGACCTTTTCAAAACTGAGGTAGCTGACATAAGTGTCACAAGTCTCAACATAAAGGCTTGCTTTTGTACTAGTGACATTTGTATTTTCTCTACAAATTACAATTATGCATTTTTCTAAAGTTTGTCAACCTTCTGTGACTCTTGACCTGTGTAAGGAGTCAACCAAATTAGTATCTATAGGATGAGGAAGATTTCATCATCAGCTACCCTTGTGCCAAATTTGATAGGGAAATTGCAAAAACTTTGATACAAACCGCAATCATACAATGAAAAAATAAATAAGCATATATCACACATTCCAAGGTCATCCAAAATGGTAGTCAACAAATATTAGGGTTTCAGTCAAAGTAGCGTAGGTTTAATTTAACATACATACATACCTACAAAGTACTAGGTAACCCTTTTACTCCTGATACACCCACTGCTTGACATAAATGTGACTATGATAGTTCAAGAGTGGTGCCAAAATCGATCGGCGTCTCATCCGCCAAGCTATTCTGGCACCATCCTTGAACAAAACAAAACAAAAAAAAAAAATGCTGGACTTATATCCTAATCTGTAATATAGCCTTTATAAGACAGCAAGGGAATGGATGAGCAAATTAAGTTACTAAGTACTGGAAGCAGTTACTGAGTTAGAGGTTCATAATGCCAAATTCTCCCTTAGCAGGACTTTTTTCTACACACAGTACGTTTTCCTAGATAATAAGCACTGGCACTGGTTTAATATAACTACAATGTCGACTACATACCCTCCACTTATTAATAAAGGCTCTCCGAAAATGTATGGAAATGTTCTACTTCTAGGTGGTGACTGACATGGCCGGAATGCCCCCCCCCCCCCCCCCCCCTTCTCAACCCACAATAAAATGTAGTCTTCTTCATTGCAGGTAGGCAGTGACGACGGCACTAGTACTGTGGGGACTTAAATTTCCATGCATACACGGACAGTTAGCTATGAGGGTTTTACGCCGTGCAGGTGATATCTCACGGCGGTGCATAAAAGGGTTGGACGCTGAACCAGTGAGATATGCCACTTATATTACGACAGTTTGCTTCAGCTAGTACCTCGTGTTCTAATCGCTTAGCAAACACCACCACCCTTTTTTCTAATTAAGTTTACCTTTTCGTGTCTGAAGAGATTTTGTTGTTTTCCTGGCTGCCACGTAGACTGCTTCCCGTCTTTGGTTGGCCCGTTCTTTTTTTTTTTAAATTTCAGATTCCCGAAATTGCGTGTTGCTTGGCGCTATTACGCAGGTTATGCCTTACGCTCGATGACTTGTCGCAACTTATGCAAAAGTATCTTATTTCTGAGGAAACAAAACATTTTACGCATAGAAACAGTCAGCGTACACACCTATTTCAGACAGTATATATCTTTTGTCAATTATCGATAAATTGAGCTTGTTTGCAATACGACTTGCCGTACGGCGGTTTTTTTCGGTGACCTCTAGTCTCAGGTCACGGCAGACGCAAGATAGCGGTATCTAAATGCGCAGAAAAGATGCGCGAAACAGGTGTGTCCTACAACCTTAAGACGACGCGTGCTGAACTGGATTCTCCTGTGTCTAAATGAACCGCAACTAGACCTGTGTGTAGCGTTTCGTAACCGTTTGTTACAGAAGTGTATCTTTGAACAGGTACGGCGGTAGTGGGCCTTTAAGTTAGTTATTGATGTCTTCTTACGGTGTCTGTTTACAGCGTATAGTTTACACAAAGGACAGTTTGGTGAGAGAGACATTTCAATGCCTAAAACTGTATCCTAATAAACGTTTCATCATCATCATCACCATCATCATCATCATCATCATCATCATCATCATCATCATCATCATCATCATCATCATCTACTATCAACTGTCGTTTAGATTTCGTCAGAGCCCTTGAATCCATTGACATGACTTCCTTTCTGCGAAGTGTATGAATAATAACTGGCTGGATACACAACTTGCCTCATGAATATGAATGTCGGTACACTGTATTAAATTTATGTACCCGTGTCAAAGAATGAAACGCCTACATGGGCGCGGGACGTGAACATTTATTAATAATGCTCTCTGCGCGCCGCCTTTGCAATTTAACTCATGCGAAACGTGCGTCATCCGGATACGCGTCTTTATGGTCTCGAATAAGCTAACTCATTCTGCCACGACGCACTACAGGAGAAGATAGATCGACCATGATAATTCAAGGGTAGTGCCAGATTAGCTTGGCGCCTGTCGGCGCCAAGCTAATCTGGTACTGCCCTTGAATTATCATGGTCGATCCATTTCCTGCAACTGGTGCATAGTCGTTATATGACGCCTCCAAAATTTGGGAAATACGGCCATTGGGGTTGAGGTTGAATGAGTTAAAAGCGTTTTAACTAGTGATCATCTCCCCCTCCCTCCCTGCCCCCTCCACCCCCCCCCCATCCCCTCTCCCCCCACCCCCTATCCTCCAGCCCAACGATCCCCGCCCTTCGACATAGCTCCTTTTCATGCTCGTGGTTCACTGAATCTTTTGTTAACATAACTTGAAGTATGTGCTCATGTAAAACTGTAAGCTTTACTGTGTACGATGATCAGTTTATGCAGCCTCGAAAACGATAGCAGATGTAAAATTAACACACTCAAGACGTGCCATATTCCGATACACAGCTCATGGTCCTTTTCGCAGACTTGTGCTGACAAACAAACTGGATTGTCCTGTGTCTAAATGAACCATAGCCAGACCTGTGTGTAGCGTTTCGTAACCATCTGTTTACAGAAGTGTATCTTTGAACGGTTACGGCGGTTGTGGGCCTTTACTACCCATTCGGCCCTGACGCACTACAGCAAGAGATGGGTCGACCATGATAATTCAAGGGTAGTGCCAGATTAGCTAATTTGGCACTACTAATCTGCCAGATGACGCCTCCAAAATTTGGGAAATATATGGCCGTCGGGCTGAATGAGTTAAGACAAATTTCCATACAACGGGACAAGTGAAATCTACTTGACTCGCATTCACTTGTGTGGACAAACCAGTGACGTTGTGTGTGTTTTGATAACCGTATGTTTGAACAGCAGCGTTCCAAGAACTGTCAGCTGAAGGGATAACCCGTACAGCCCTGACACACTACAACAGAATATGCAAAACGTTAACTCATTCAGCCCGACGCACGTATTTCCCAAATTTTGGAGACGTCATCAAACGACTATGCACCTGTTGCAGGAGATGGATCGACCGTGATAATACAATACAATACAATACAATACAATACAATACAATACAACTTTATTGTCTGTTCGAGTCAAGGCACGACAGAAATTTGCCTTTCGGCTCGTCATGAAACAACAATATAAGACATTAACAAACGCTACAAGAACATATCATGAAAAATTATCATTGCAGCAATCTATCACAAGCAATCTGTCACAAGATGGGAGGTAATGTTAAGTAGATCATACTTATCGCGGCGTTATAAACGAGAGTTCAAAATCGAGACAGCAGTTGGAATAAAAGAATTGTTAAAAACCTTCTTTTTGGCAAGTGGCATGTTGAAACGTCTGCCTGATGGTAGCATTTGAAACTGATCAGATAGTGGGTGACGAGGATCATTGCCAATGCTAGCAGCTATCCTTCAAGGGTAGTGCCAGATTAATTAATTAATTCAAGGGTAGTGCCAGATTAGCTTGGCGCCGACAGGCTCCATGCTAATCTGGCACCACCCTTGTATTATCATGGTCGATCCATCTCCTGCTGTAGTGCGTCAGGGCTGAATGGGTTAAACGTTTAGGGCTTGAAGTCTTTTGCCCACTGCGAAGGTGATTTCAAAGACGAGGCACCGAATATGGTCTGAACAAATTTCGTTCCCAGGTGGATTTGAACACGCGACCTTTCGGACAAGAGTAGAACACTCTGCCACCGAGCCATCCAGCTCCCCACAAAAGAATATGGATCGACCGTGATAGTTCAAGGGTGTTGCCAGAATAGCTTGGCGCCTGAAGGCGCTCAGCTATTCTGGCAATACCCGTGAGCTAACATTGTCAGTTTGTCTCTTACACTGTTAAAAAAAAAAAAAAAATCTTCATAGGTCATTTCCCAAAATTTATTTTTCCATTATTAAAATACAGTTCTAACTCAGACTCCGAAATGCCTAATCATTTTGATTCGCTGGAATGTGAGCTCGCGCTATTCTCTGTTTCTGTCCCCTTTTTCCAGCAGAGCGGTTTGTTTATTGCTGTCAACGCGTCTAATACACTATGGAAGGCAGTCAATGAATCAGCTCGCGCTGCTTCTTCCACGCACAGACCAGCATAATGATAGAGGCAGGCAAGGGGCATGATTCTCATTAGCTTTCGCATCTGCGGGCGCCATGAGGATCTATGTTTATTCCAGACCGACTTGAGGTGCGTATCTGTGAGTGTATCTAGTTCCGTGGGATAGTGGCCCTTTCTACAGATGGGAAAAGGTATAGATCCTCAGGAGTCCGTCGTGCAAGTTACAGGACCGTGACCCATGAGAATCTGTGCCTAATTTTTGCTTTTTCAGTTCATTGTGGTTTGCAGTGAGTCTCAGCCGTTTCTTTTCTTTTTCAGTAGAAATTTAAAAGCCAGGTTACAAATTAAAAATATATACTGACATGGGTTTGGACAGGGTTGTTATTTGGTTGAGGGGTGGACATCAGGGTAGTACAAGGCTAGAGCCATCCTTGAAGGCTTTCAGCGGAACTGTCGTCAGATGGTACGGCAGAAGGTTCTCTGTTCCGTCTGATGTGCACAGAGACAAATAAACCTATTAAGAAACATTCATTGCACCGTGACCGCATACTTTCACGAGGATAAATATATTTTTGTTTTTACATCAGACGATGGCATTCACTGTTTAGCAATGTTCGCCTATAACCATAGACAAAACTCCCCGAGGCATAGATCTTCATGAGTTCCGCGCAGAGTGCGGGGGCTTGTGACTGAGAAGCTATACGTATTTCTGAGTCGAATTACCTTCATGCTGCTATGTTTACTTAGTTTAATCGGGTTGTGGTGATGAAAAGAACGCAAGCAAAACGTCGACAGCTGCAAGAGTAACATGTGCTCATACGCGTCTAGGAGTAGGCGCGGTCATAACAATCTGTATGTTTCTTGCTGGCTAGTGTTGCAATGATGCTATGTTTACGCAGCCGGGATAAAATCGCGACCACCGAGCCCAAAACCACACCCATGGCTGTCAACACGCATGACCGACGACCGTCCCGGCTCTGCGGCATAGAATAGCGCGATGCTCATGCTCTCTATACAGGTATAGGTTCACGGCAGTGCTAATTCGAGTCCGGAGACTAACTGAATAATGCGGTGATATTCTCTTCCTTTTTTTTAACGCAAAGGCAGACTTAAAGGCCCATTAACGACCTAACTGTTCTTAGATACACTTCTGTAAAAACGGGTACGAAACGCTACGCATAGGTCTAGTGATGGTTCATTTAGACACAGGACAATCCAGTTCAGCACATGTCGTCTTTGGGATGGGGTGGAATGAGATGGGGTGGGGTGGAGCTCAGAGATGCAGTCTTGAAAGAACTAGAATTGAACTAAACTGAAATGAAACGCAAATTTACGACAAAAATCGAGGGCACTGAACAACAAACAAGATAAAGATTTCATCCCAAAGTCTACCGTATTGAATGGAGTTCAGATACGTTTACTTTTAGGCACATTCAGAGTTGTTCATATTTTTAGGCTTATAATGCTGATCCATTTCCCTACACTCTAAGCCAGTCTCTGTATCAACACACACGTCGGCGCACACACTGCGCTTCCCGCCATTAGTACGCTCTGTGGGCTCGTGTAGCGACAGGAATCCATCTCCTACTCTAACCCACCCTCTGATTCACAAATACTGGCACACAGAAATAAAGACGGACACACGGCGATTCCCGCCATTCGATCGTAAGCTGTCTCTGGTCTGGCGTAGCATAGCTATTCTGAAGCAGCCGAATGATAGCACGAGCAGCGAAATGACGTCACTTCAAGCTTCACGTCATTAGTCCCACGACGCCGTGTTCATAGTGACGACTCGATGTTATACGTCATCATCGTAGTACTAACATTTGACATATCAGAGAATCAACTTCGCAATTATTTGCCTAGAGCTTACAGTTCACAATTTGACCTAACCCAGCCCCAGGGCTGGGACAAATAGCAGGCTTATGCAAACACTGTTTTTGAAAAATCATGCGGGTATTTATGAGAAGATATTTTTTTTTTTTATAAAAGAAAAATAAAAGTTATGTTAGCTGTTTTACAAACGACTCCTAAACAGTGGTGCAGAAAACTGTCTGATTTTCACACCTAGAGCATACAGGTCACAATTGACTTAATCCGACCGGCGACAGCCGAGACAAACTGCAGGCTTATGTAATTACCCTTTACGAGAAATCAAGCGATTATTAATGAGAAGATTGTTTTGTTGTTGGGTTTTTTTCGTAAAAATTATTTAATTGTTTTACGATTAACCCATATAATTGGTGAAATTAATCACAAAAAGGTAAAAAAAAAATTGAATATTTAATTATCACTCAAAAAGTACTAGAGATGCAATGCTGGTTAACGAACTCATTCAATATAGCTATATGCAAAATATCTAGTAAAAATAAGAAAAATTACGGACTCCAGTGTGGATCAACCGTTTTTTTTGTGAAACGGCCATTTTCTCGCCAATGAGCATCTTAATCAAAACATATTTTTTTTAAAGGTCCCGAGACAATCCTTTGAGGGACAATGTCCGAAAATTTCAAGTTTAATTGTCTGTCCTCAAACGCGGGCTATAGTAGATGTCACATCCTTACACACACACACACACGCACACACACACACACACACACACACCACACACACACACACACACACACACACACACACACACACACACACAAACACACACACATACGGCGCTTGGCGCCAAAACGACGTTCTCTAGCAAAGTTTGCGTAGCTAGACGTGACGTCATTTTTAATTTTTAGCTACACTTGCCAATGGGGCTCAGGGGTGGATCTAGTGGTGGTGGTGGTGGTGGTGGTGGAAGGAGGGTGGGGGGGGGGGGTGTTCAGGTCCCATCCCCCCTCCCAATAATTGTTTTTTAATCTTTAAAATGCTGTAACAGAGTCCTGACGCACCCGCACTTTCTTCGACCCACCCCCCTACCCCTCCCCGCCCTTTTTCTTGCGTCAGGTTGAAGGTCCTAAACAAAAGTTGGAATCCCCCTCCTCTTTCCGGGTAACTGATCTGAGCCTGGAGCTGATATGGTATATGGCTGTATATCCAGTTTTAAAATGGTCTTTCAAAACATACACTCGAACATAATAACTGCTGTGTCATGCTGTGCGTCATTGCGAGGTGCAGCTGAATGCTGTTTTTTTTTTTTTTTTTTTTTTTTTCCCCTTGGGGAGGGGGGGGGGGGGGTGAACGGAATGGGGAAGTAGTGGAGTAGTAATTATGTACGTTTCGAAAATCGGGGTCGGACGAATGCTTCTTGATCAAATGCACTAAATACGGATTTCCCGAGTGGGTGGGACATTGGGGTGGGGTGGGGGGGCGTGGGGGGATGGTGGTGGAAAGCATGACATCAGGCAACCAACTCCACCCCCCCCCCCCCTCCTCGTAGTCTCGTCTTTTTATTTTTTATTTTTTTCATTACACACATAGTCACTCCCAGTCACAGTCACTCTCACACAAAGCTGTTCGCACGCGCGTCATTTTTATCCACTTTATTATGACAAAATTCATAGAGCAAGCCGATCTAATAATAATAATAATAATAATACATGGTATTTATATGGCGCATTTCTCATATCTATAATATAACTCAATGCGCAGGCGAAAACGACACACACACGCACACACGCACGCAGGCACACACACACACACACACACACACACACACACACACACAGAGAGAGAGAGTCTGCAGGGTGGGGAGGGGGGGGGGGGTGTACAGAAAACCGTAGAGATCACACGAAAGTCTGCGAGAAAAGGTGAGTTTTTAACTTTGCTTTGAACTGCGTAAGGGGGGAGGCATTTCTCAGCGCAGTCGGTAAGGAATTCCAAATTAAAGGAGCAGTACATCTGAAAGAGCTTCACCGGCAGATTTCAGATGGTACTTTGGAACTTTGAGAAGTTCCTCTCCCGATGAACGCAGTGAGCGAGAGGGCTGGTAAGTGATCAGTCAGACTGGAGGAAAGGTATGACGGAAGGCTGCCATCAAAGAGGCGGTATGCAAGGGTCGCAATGTATTTTAAACTGGTTATCTAACTCAGTAACTGTAAATTGTTAACTGGTCTAAGATAGCTTGCTGGATACAATCACTCACTTGTGTAAACGTGAGTGTGTTCAGCAAGCTTCTTTAAAACAATGAAACATTTAAAATTATATGGTCTACAGGTCAGTGATGCATTTTGAAAATTTTAGTTCACAAAATGAAACAATTACAAAATTCAGACTAACTAGTTATAAATTGTCTAGAAGTAATACTTTACAACCTGGCCTCATGATGTTAACCCTTATCATTCGGAATAAGTGTGTGTCAAATAAGTTTGACTAAAGTAGTTCAAGGGTAGTACTAGAATAGCTTGGCGCCTCTAGGCGCCAAGCTATTCTGGCACCACCCTTGAACTAAAGCCATTGGTCTATATGCTTATCTGTAAGTACTATAATGTAGTTTTGTACAACAAACCAAGGGGAATTACTCAGCGCTGGACAACAGTTAGATCCCCTCCCCCCGCCTATCAGGCACCCAATCGCCAGCCCACAGAGAAATACGCAGGTTTGTTTGGCATCCTGTCTCGGAAGACAATGGGTATATGCGCTTGCTGGGTCAGTCACTGGAGTGACCTCTCCAGGGCGCAAGCCTGGGCGAAGTGTATGGAGATCCTGGGGTGCCCAGTCGTCAAGATCCCCCTCTCGGCCTCGCTGATGTATCCAAAGGAATGCAAAGCAGTACGTTTGGCACCAGTTTGGCTGCAGGAGCTGCCAGAACAGTGCGTGAATACAGGCAGCTGTCTGCCTTCGGGGCTCCACTCCTGATTTGAAAGGTTTACTCCCCCACATTTGGCCGTTGGATCCAACCTGATCTCCTCCGTCCTCTAGCCGTTGGCTGTCAGAAACAGCTCATCCGCCTAGTGGTGCAATGTGAACACCACCCCCTCACGTGGTTTAGCCCACCAGCTGAGGTGGTTTGCCAGGGTGTGGCGCTTGGAGCCAGCACGTGAGAGATTAAGGAGATGGATGAGGACCAGTGATGCCCGTCCGTCCTATGTAGGACGCAGCTGCCGAACAGCAAAGGTGCTACCTCTATCCAGAGCCCCCTACACCCCAGGTATACGCAGGTATAGAAGATGCAAATGATCGTCTTATTCTATACCTGCGTATTTCTCTGTGGGCTGGCGATTGGGTGCCTGATAGGCGGGGGCAGGGGATCTAACTGTTGTCCAGCGCTGAGTAATTCCCCTTGGTTTGTTGTACAATTCTGCCAGCGCTAGCCTCACCTATCTGGTTTGTGAGTATAATGTAGTTTGCATATGGCAGTGTACATACTTGAAGCTTTTAGCCTCAGTATGATATGGGTTAAATCAGAATCAACTGGCAATTGATAAAAGTCAGCATGAGTGACAGTCTTCAGTCCTGGAGGCAAATTCAGCTTTGTCAAATCCCAGAGATCTGAACTTTAGCCCTTCAGCCAGCTTGTTCCATCTGCAAAAGGCGTAAATTGTAATGAGCCCCTGCATCCACAGGAGCTGATGAGAATTTATATCTCTTGCTGGACAGATCCCGTGAACCATTTTCAGTCATTTCAATTTTTGTCTACCGTATTAAAAAAAAAATACGGTAGGCTTTGAAATGGGGATGGGTCGGGCGCATTCCGGAGCATGCACATGACGTTTTTGGGGTGCGACGCAGAAATTCTGGCAAAGAAGTAACAAGATAACCTTGCTAGAGAACGTCGATTTGGCCCCAAAGCGCCGTGCGTGTGTGTGTGTGTGTGTGTGTGTGTGTGTGTGTGTGTGTGTGTGTGTGTGTGTGTGTGTGTGTGTGTGTGTGTGTGTGTGAGGATGTGACAGTAACTAAAGCCCGCGTTTGAGGGCGGACAAGCTTGAAATTTTAGGATATTGTCCCTAAAAGAATTATCTCGGGACAATTTTTTAAATGTTTTGATTAAGATGCTCATTGGCGAGAAAATCTCCGTTTCACAAAAACCGATTGATCCACACTGGAGTCCGTAATTTTTCTTATTTTTACTAGATATTTTGCAGATAGTTAGATAAAAGGGACATATTGAATGAGTTTGTTAACAAGCATTGTATCTCTAGAACGTTTTGAGTGATAGTTAAATATTTTTTGAAAAAATATTTGTTCACGTTTTTCACGAATTATGTGGGTTAATCTTAAAACAATTGAATATTTTTTACGAAAAAAAAAACTTCTCATTAATAATCGCATGATATTTCGTAAAGGGTATTTACATAAGCCTTCAGTTTGTCTCGGTTGTCGGGTACTATGAAGTCAATTGTGACCTGTATGCCCTAGGTGTGAAAATCAGGCAGTTTTCTGCATCACGTTTTAGGAGTCATTTGTAAAACAGCTAACATAACTTTAATTTTTCTTTTATGAAAAAAGCTGTCTTCTATCTTCTAATTAATACCCGCATGAATGTTCATAAACAGTGTTTGCATAAGCCAACTATTTGTCCCGGCCCTGAGGTAGGATTAGGTCAAATTGTGAACTGGAAGCATGAAAATCAGCAAGAAACTGAATTGCAAAGTTGATTCTCTGATACGTCAAATGTTAGTACTGCGGTGATGACGATTGCACACGATCTGAAGTGGGAGACGAATATTGAACAGCTAATAAAGAAAGCCCATCAGCGCCTGTTTTTTCTTCGGCGGTTGAAGTCTTTTGGCGTAAGTCAGCAGATCACGGTGCAGTTTTACCGCGCCGCCATTGAGAGCGTTCTTACCTTCTCAATGACGGTGTGGTATGGCAGCGCAACTGACGAAGCCTGCAAGAAATTAAACAGGGTGATCAAAACAGCATCTCATATTGTTGGAAGTGATCTCCTCTCGCTGGAATCTATGTACCGCGCACGCACCATCCAGAGAGCGAGCTCCATCATACATGACGAACACCATCCTGCACATAGCCTGTTCGAGCCCTTGCCATCTGGCTCAGGCTTTAGAACCATTAAGGGCAAAACCACTCGTTTTCAAAAGAGCTTTTATCCCTTGGCTGTTCAGGCCCTGTCTAATGTGGCCGCGATATGATACAACTCAGCAGATTGACTCAAAGTCCCTAAATTACAATTACCTACAGACCATCTTAGTTGTTTATAGTTCTTTTATGTTTTATTAAACCTCTTCTAAACAAGATATAGTCACTTTACAAATACATATGAATTTAGTTAATCTGTTTTCGTTGCGCGGTGACTCACCTGGCGGATTTTGTTGTCATAATATGGTTATTATGTTATAGATTTTTTATTTTATTTGACTTACTTAGATGTGTGTGCATAGATGTGTGGTTTGGTATTTTTGAGTCTGCTTGATTGTGATGTATGTATGTTTTATGTGTTGATCTTAATATGGACGCTCGTCAGTTACGCCGCGAAAAAATTCCTAATGTTTATGCATCTGGCAATAACGTTTATCTTATCTTATCTTACCATCGAGTTGTCACTATGAACACGGCGTCGTGGGACTAATGATGCCATGACTTGAAGCTTGAAATGGCGTCATTTCGCTGCTCGTGCTATCATTCGGCTGCTTCAGAATAGCTATGCTACGTCAGAGCCCCTTACGATCGAATGGCGGGAATCACCGTGTGTCTGTCTTTATTTCTGTGTGCCAGTGTGTGTGAATCAGGGTGGGTTAGAGTAGAAGGAGATGGATTCCTGTCGATACACAAGCCCACATAGCGCACTAATGGCGGGAAGCGCAGTGTGTCCGTTTTTATTTGTGTGCGCCAACGTGAGTGTTGATCAGAGATTGGCTTAGAGAGGAGGGAGATGGATCAGCATAATAAGCCTAAAAATATGAACAACTCTGTTTCTAGAAGATAAATGCATCTGAGCTCCAAACAATACGGTAGACTTCCGGGATGAAATCTTCATCTTGTTTGCATTGTCTCCCAATTTGTCGGCTGTGCTGCTCCTCTAGCCCAGTGTAAAGGCCACCTTGGAGGTTAGCAATCTTGTCAGCAGGATTTAACTTAATCAGCCCGACGGCCGTATTAACCAAATTTTGGAGGCGTCATATAATGAATATGCACCAGTTGCAAGAGATGGATCAACATGATAATTCAAAGGCAGTGCCAGATTAGCTTGGCGCCCACAGACCCCTAAGCTACACTCTGGCACGAAACCCTTGAATATATCATGGTCGAGCGACCCATCTCCCTGCTGAAATAGAGTCTAGGTCTGAAATGGGTTATATCTGTATGCTTGTCTGATTTTTGGACCTTAGGGTTGTAGGTCGTCAGGTCCTGAGTTACAGATCAGTAGACAGATGTCATAAATAGTCTAAATCAGTAAACATGTGATGCATCATCATTTGAATTCGCATATTCTGATAAATTTATAATCCCTGCTGCAGATGCCAGAGTGTTCTGATTTCTTGGTCTAAGTAGATGCAGCAATTCAACACCTTGGGAGCAGAGTATTTCCCAAGCTCAATTGGAGTTCCCCACAGAAAAGTACATTGTAATTCTCTGTGCACAGGGTCAACCTACATGGGTACAAGTTCTTTTGGGTTGGGTTATTGGGGGGAGAAGACATGATAAGCGCCTTACTAACAATCTGCAATAAGATCTGGCAGTTAGGGGATTGGCCCACACCATAATAACTCCCCCAAAAAGGCAACTTACATCAATGTCAGAATTATCGCACGATCATGTTTATAATGCCACCCAAGCAAAGTCATGTTAAAGATCCTACTGAACAGGCTGAAGCCACAGGCAGAGGAAATCATAGATGAGGAACAGGCAGGCCTCAGACCTGGGCGCAGCACAACTGAGCAGATCTTCAACCTGAGAGTTCTATGTGCGAGGTACCTCCAGCACCAGTAAGACCTCTTTCATGTCTTTGTGGAGTTTAAGAAAGCGTTTGATAGAGTGTGGCATGCAGCCCTTTGGTCCACCATGAAACTATACAACATCAATGCCAACCTGATCATAGGCATAGCAAACCTTTACAACAAGATTACTAGCGCAGTCTGCTTCAACGGAAAATAGGAAACTGGTTTAGGACTACAGTCAGAGTCAGACAAGGCTGCTTGCTCTCACCTACTCTTTTCCAACATCTTCCTGTAAAGAATACATGACAGACACTCTGAAAGATCATGAAGGCACTGTCAGTATTGGAGGCAGAACAATCACGAACTTGCGCCTTGCGGACAACAAATTGATGGCCTTGCATGAACAGAGAAGGAGCTAGCTCAGCTGGTGGAAAAGCTGGAACAGTACAGCCATTGCGTATGGGATGGAAATCAGTGCAGAGAAGACCAAAACTGATGACAAATAACACCAGTGCAATTGAGCACTGACGTCATGTTTGGAAGGCCGAAAACTGGAACAGTTAATAAATTCAAATACTTAGGAGCCATTGTGGACAGATGAGGGATCAAAACCAGAAATTCTGTCCAGGATTGCGCAGCACAACACAACACTGACCAAGATTGAAGACCATATGGAAAGGACAGAAACATCACACTACTGCTCCAAGAATCGGACTGATGCGCTCCTTAGTCATCTCAGTGTTCTTGTATGCCTGCGAGTCATGACCCTCACAGCAGTACCTCGAAAGTAGGGATACAAACCACTGAAATGTAGATGTTTATGGAAGGCTGTTTGGCATTTCATATTAAGATCACATCACGAACGAGGAAGTGGGAAGCAGAATCAGGCAAGCCATCGGGCCCTATGAAGACCATTAACCATTATGAAAGAACGCAAACTGAAGTTGATTGATTGATTGTACATTGCTTAACGTCCCGACAGCAACAAGGCTTTCTCAGGACGTGCCTGCACTGCTTGTGAAAAAAACAACAACCAACTAAACAGAACATTGAATGTATGTCGCCAGCCGGTCAAACACATTAAATAAACCTAACACATGGGGCCTAAATAAAGCTAAGACCATTCTAGCAACACACATCCAATATCAAGAGCTACAGGCAGTGCAGACAGTAGGGAGAGTTTAAAAAAAGCAAATACAGGTGAATAGGACCTCGGTAGACAGAAACACATGCCCCAGAATAGAGAGAAAACCCCACCCTGTGGGGCTGACCAGGGTGACCCTGGAACTAAAAAATACCTAACCCCACCCAAGTCCCCCAGGGCAGGACACCGGGTTGGGTACAAACAGAAGTGTGTATAGGGCATGTCACGCGTTCAGCAGGCTTGCCAAACAATCCTGCAAGGCACTGTGCAAAGGAGAGACGAAGGAGAAAAAGACAGAGGAAAAGATGGAGGACAATATCTCAGAGTGACAGGGCTGATGCTAGCGATACGCTAAGAATGGCAGAGAACAGAGAGGAATGTGAGGGAGCTGGTTGCCAAGTCATCAGTGGTGCCCCAACGGTCGGCAAGACTACGGGATATAGATAGATAGATAGAAATAGGACCTTTGTGATTTCAAGGCCTATAACACGTTTTTTTTTTTTAAAAATGTGTTGGCTTTTCACATTATTCTCTGAAGACCAATTCAGTCTTACAACCTGGTCTCATGATGTTAACCCTTATCATTCGGTGTGTATACATATTTCTGCAGAGGACTCAACCCTTTTCATCCTATACACTTGTGCTTGAAATAACCTTTTACTATGCTAGTTCAAGGGTGGTGCCAGAATAGCTTGTCACCTGTGGCGCCAAGCTATTTTGGGACCACTTTGAACTAAAATGGTTGATCAGTCTCCTAATCTGTAATGTAGCCTTCATAGGACAATAAGCAGAGTTTTTTTTTTTAAATCAGTCTCAGGATGAAATGGGTAATAAAGTCAGTCTTATTGATCTCATCTCCTCTCAGTTCCCTTCTCTTCCCTTTGCTTCTCTGCTCTTCTTAACCCATTCAGCCCTGACGCACTACAGCAGGAGATTGTTCGACTATTATTCAAGTGATTATTCAAGTGTAGTGCCATATTAGCTTGGCGCCTGTCGGCGAGAAGCTAATCGACCACTGCCCTTGAATTATCATGGTCGATCCGTCTCCTGCAATTGGTGCATAGTCATTAGATGACGCCTACAAAATTTGGGAAATACGGCCGTCGGGCTGAATGAGTTTATCCTCTCTGGCCCCATCTTTTCTTCTCATCTCTTTTTTCATCTCAGCTCAGCTTCTCTTATCTTGTTCAGGATGCAAACTTGGTGTCCTTCAACATCTCCCTGATGTGTTCACGAGCAAGTGACATCTGCCTGCTGCTCAAGAGCTCAGACTTTGTCACACATGATATTACTCAACCGTAAGTATGGATCACAGGAATGTTTTAAAACTCATATCATTTGGAATACACCTGTGTGAAATAAGTTTGACTAAAATAGTTAAAGGGTAGCCCCAGAATAGCTTGGCACCTCTAGGCGCCAGCTATTCTGGCACCACCATTGAACTAAAGCCCTTGGTACTGTAATGTAGCTTACAAATGACAGTGTACACATTTGGAGCTTTTGGCCTCAGTATGATATGGGTTAAAGCAGTCTGTTCCATGTCAGGATTTTCTTACTAAAATTTGCCAATATACCGGGTAATCTTATCTTGCCTCAGCTAATTATTTTCTTTGATTCTTTTCACAGTCCATGTGAGTAGACACACATACCGGTGGTTTTCCACTACCTTTTGAGCGTAATGGAAAGAACTCTCTTGTATACAGAGGGGACGAACATAAACAAACTTTAATTTTATGACATTCAAGCTTTATAATGTAACTTAGCCCTATTGCCCAGCATTGCTGAGAACATTTATAAAGGAGATATTGTGAACTGTTAACCAGTTTAGCCCCAATGCCCCACAGTAGGAGACGGATAGACCATGATAATTCAAGGGTAGTGCTAGAGCTTGCCGTCTGGTGGTGCCAAACTAGTCTGGCACTACCCTTGAATTATCATAGTTGATCCATCACATGGCGCATATTTATTAGGTGACACCACCCAAATTTGGGAAATGCAGCTATGCGTGAAATGCCTTATTGTCTAAAATAGGTCGCTTTGACCCCCTTGTTGATTCAGCTATTGGTACTGGTTAACAGTGGTTAAATTTTATTGTGTGGATCATTTGACTCCCATTTATCATTAACCCTTTTAACCCCGGGAACCTACAGCAGGAGATGGATTGATCATAATAATTCAAGAGTAGTGTCAGATGATCTTGGGCGCCTTCAGGCGCCAGGCTCATCTGGTACTACCCTTGAATTATCATGATCAGTCCATCTCCTACAAATGGTACACAGTCGTTAGGCAACACCTCCAAAATTTGAGAAATGGGACCTTGGGGCTAAAAGGGTTATGTCTAAGGTTTATTTCTCTCTTTGAATGTGCAGCGTCAATGACAATTTATGTTTTTAAATTCTATCACTTTCAAAATAGGCTTGGCTTTTATGTTTGACAAACGCTCCTTGACATTTTGCTGCCGATGATATTGCATATACATGGCATAAACTGTTGCTCAGGGTAGGTTTTGCTAATTTGTTAAACACCTGTCCTTCCTTCTTGGCTTGACCCCACCCGGGTCTGCCCTTGGGAGACTTGGGTGGGGTTAACTACTTTTTAGTTCCCAGGGTCACCCTGGTCAGCCCCACAGGGTGGTTTTTTTCTCTATTCTGGGGCATGTGTTTCTGTCTACCGTTGGTCCATTCACTTGTATTTTCCTTTTTTAAACTCTCCCTACTGTCTGCGCTGCCTGTCGCTCTTGATATTGGATGTGTGCTGCTAAATGGTCTTAGCTTTATTTAGGCCCATACCGTAGGTTTATTTAACGTATTGGACCGGCTGGCGATATACATTCAATATTCTGTTGTTATTTTTTTTCACAAGCGGTGCAGGCACGTCCTGAGAAAGCCTTGTTGCTGTCGGGACGTTAAGCAATGTACACACAATCAATCAATTCTTGGCTTGACTTCGCGAACGAAGATTCTATAGGGGTTGCCCACGACGTCTGCAGTCATGCTCGTGGCTGCGGAGGCCAATCCGGGAAAGGCAGGTTCGACCGCAGTGGCTGCAAGGGGAGGTCGGGCCAAGGTTTGAGTTGCGGCATCTCTGTTCTTTCTCCTGAGCCGCTTGTCCTTAAGGCTAGTTCTGCGAGAGTCCTCAAAGTAGACGGGCTGCCTTGTAAATGGTGGAGCGCCAGGTGTCGCGGTCCGCAGCAAGCGAAGACCACTGGCGGTGGTCGATTTGGCAGGCACTAAGTGACTTCTTGAGACAGTCTTTGTATCTCTTCTTTGGTGCCTCTCTGCATCGGTGTCCAGTGGCGAGCTCGCTGAACAGGGTGATCTTGGGTAGGCGATGATCCTCCATCCTGGAGACGTGCCCCGCCCAGCGGAACTGTGTCCGCAGCAGCAAAGCCTCGACGCTCACAGTTTCTGCCTGTTCAAGGACCTCGACGTTAGTGACATAGTCACTCTAGTGAATGCCGAGGATGGTACGCAGGCAGCGCTGGTGGAAGCGTTCGAGAAGTCGTATTTGGCTGCGGTAGAGGACCCAGGACTCGGAACCATACAGCAGGGTGGTGAGGACGACAGCTCGATCTGTACACGCTGATCTGGTGCCTTTTTTTCAGCTGTTGAATGTGCCACACCCCGCTTGAATAGTCGCCCGAACGCGCTGTTTCGCCTTTTGCCAGCCTGTTGTCCAGCTCCCTTGTCCAGCTTGGCGTCTGACGTAATGATGCAGCCAAGGTAGGTAAACTGGCGCACTGACTTCAGTTCAAATTAAAAAAAAGCCTTATTTATCCCTTAAAGGGCAATTACATTTGTGTGGACGGGGGGGAACAATCAAATAAAAACCATTCAATAAACATTAATTAATATCAGGACATTCTAATATCCCATTTGTACCTGATAATAATATGCTAAATCTGTAAAGGCCCCGCTACACATGCCCGGTTTTGAAGCCGATTCCCGCAAAGTTTCGAATCGTAGGTGATCGGGCCGGACTAAAACAAAACGTGTGCATCTGCCACACATTTCCCGACTTGTTTAGTAGCCGACCGGTTGAACCGAAGATCAAAGGTCGTACCTGTTCTGCAAAATGGCTGCTAGTTTTGACAGTGATGATGATGTGCTTGCATTATCAGACAGTTTTGGCATCATATTTCAGGAAAGAGGCGTGCGAAACATCAGCAACGGCGGTGGTACTGAACACAACAGGCGTGTTCCGCCATTTGCAAACTGAAACGACGTGCGTTGGCGAGACGCGCTCTGATTGGTTGAAGCTTACAACCGGGGCCGTTCGGATCGGAAAAATGAAGCAGGTTCTAGACACCCGATTCCCAGCCGATTGGGACCGGATCGGATAATTGACGTCATCCGATCGCAATCGATCGTAATCGCTTAAAAATCGTGGGCACAACCGGCACGTGTGGAGGGGCCTTAAGACTTATAAAACTACGATTAAGACATTTTAAAACTCTAAACTAATACAATTACTAAAACAGTATTTAAAACTTAAAGAGCATTATTAACGACATTATCAGCGAACACATTAACGTCTTACTTTCCACTTACACCCTCTATCACTGTCCATCCAGGCCAGCGATACTCACGCGATGAAACAACTGTATTTACCTATAATGGGGGATAAGTCGTCTCTCGAAGGTTAGAGAGTAGTCCACCAGTTTAGGTCCCCACTTTCACACTCAACTCTCACTTGTGGCTCTACGTACTGCAGCATGCGCAGTGTGGCCACACCACGGGCAACATCTTCGACTGGCTGGCTAAACCAAGTGAGGTGAAACCGGGGGGAAGGGGGGGGGGGGGGGGGGTCTCAAACCCTTGGTAGAGCGGCGGCCTTGCTCGTCCTAGCATGGCAAAGTCTGTCACCGGCCAACTGGGCGGAGGAAACTCAATCAAGGGTTCAACGGCCAAGAGGGCGGGTCAGCGGTGCACTGTGGAGTGCATAGGGCATGTCAGAGCACAGAAGAAGACATGGCCAGCCACTGCAGCCAAGGAAGCTTCCAGTTGTAACGTCTCATCGTGCCCCTGGATTCTGACCTGCGGCCGAGAGGGTGGGGTTGCTCCAGCGCAACAGCTTCTCCACCAAAATCCTCCTTCACGCGCAGGTTTTGTGGCAAGGGATCTTCACCTTTCACCAAATCTGCTCCTTCTATATTATCTTTTTCTTCTGCCCCTTCACAAAAAGTCCTGCCGGCGAAGGGGGAAACGGGCGAACCAACAGGTAGAGGTACTACTGGAGTCGCACCTACTCCCGAAACCTGCACGTAGGCGGTCCTGTGGACTCAGTGGTCTGGTCTTCCTCTGTACCAGGGGGGCAGCAGGGGAAGTTTCGGGCAGCATCCCAGGCGACTGATCTGGCTGCCCTCGTCAGGACAGCACTGCTCACCCCTAGTAAGGGGGAAGGAACTCAGAAAAGGAGTTTCCAAACATTGCCTGCCCTACAACAAACTGGTAGGGGGAGCATTATCGCGGGCAGACGTTTTAACCTTTTTATGGCGGTCGAAAAGAAAACACAAAGAAAGAAACTTATTTCTCGGTGACGTGGAACGGTACGAACCCTTTTGAGACAGAGATCAGAATTTTTAAAAAAGAGGCCGCACAGAAGAATAGCCCTCATAGCCCGGGAGCTGGCGAGATATACGATCAACATTGCGGCTCTTAGTGAAACCAGATTTGCTGACGAAAGCTCGATCTGTGAACCTGAGGGTGTGTACACCTTTTTCTGGAAGGGCAAAGCTGAGAACGAGGACATGATACACGGAGTTGGCTTTGCCATCCGCACCACGCTCCTCCGACAGCTGCCTTCTCTTCCCACTGGCATCAGTGAACGATTGATGAAGCTCTGTTTACCCATCTCCCACACCCGACATGTCACTATCATCAGCGCCTATGCCCCGACACTCACCAACGCAGATGACGACAAGGAGGTGTTCTATGAGAGCCTCGACTCCCTCCTGAAGTCCACTCCTGCAAGTGACAAACTCATCGTGCTTGGTGACTTCAATGCTCGAGTTGGGCGCAAATGTGACTGCTGGGAAGGAGTGATGGGCCCACACGGGCGGGCAAGAATGAACAGCAATGGCCTGCTGCTGCTGACATTGTGCGGCTGAGAATGGACTCGCCATCACCAACATCCTCTTCAGGCTGGCTAGTAAGTACAAGACAACATGGATGCATCCCAGATCCAAGCAGTGTATCTCATAGACTATGTCATTGTCCGCCAGCGGGATACTCGTGATGTCAGAATCACCAGAGCCATGAGAGATTGATTGATTGATTGTACATTGCTTAACGTCCCGACAGCAACAAGGCTTTCTCAGGACGTGCCTGCACTGCTTGTGAAAAAAAAAAAAAAAAATAAACAGAACATTGAATGTATGTCGCCAGCCGGTCAAATACATTAAATAAACCTAACACATGGGGCCTAAATAAAGCTAAGACCATTTAGCAACACACATCCAATATCAAGAGCTACAGGCAGTGCAGACAGTAGGGAGAGTTTTAAAATGGCAAATACAGGTGAATGGACAAAGGGTAGACAGAAACACATGCCCCAGAATAGAGAGATAAACCCACCCTGTGGGGCTGACCAGGGTGACCCTGGGAACTAAAAAATACCTAACCCCACCCAAGTCCCCCAGGGCAGACCCGGGTGGGGCAGAGCCATGAGAGAGCCCAGTGCTGGACCGACCATCGGCTGGTGCGGTCTGTCCTCAACCTGCACATTGCACCAGCACACAGGAAGAGGCCGAAGCTCACCCAACCTTCATTCAACCTGGCCAAGCTGAAGTGCCCGGACGTCAAAGAAAACTTCCAGTCCCACCTAAATGACCTGCTAACTGCCCATGGACCGCTGACTGGCAACCCAACTGAAATGTGGAACCAGTTCAAGGGGATGGTGACGGAGTCTGCCAAAGACGTGCCCTTGGACCCAAGCAGAGGGTACACCAGGATTGGTTCGATGAGATCAATGAAGAGATCAACAAGCTACTGGAGCAAAAGCGCAGTGTCTTCATCGAGTGGCAGAACGACATCAACTCCTTGTCCAAGAAAGACCGCTTCACACACCTCCAGAGGAAAGCCCAGAGAGAGCTCCGCAACATGCAGGACACCTGGTGGGACAGCAAAGCAAAAGAACTTGAACACTTTGCTGAATCCAACAACTCCAAGGAATTTTTCAGCGCTATGAAAGCTGTCTACGGCCCTGCCAGACCCAGCACAACCCCTCTCTTTTCCTCCGACGGCTTCACCTTGCTAAAGGACAAAGGCAGCATCACTGAGCGCTGGAGAGAACACTTCTTCTTGCTGAACCTGCCTTCCACTGTCGATCCCGTGGCCCTGGACATGATTCCCCAGAAGCCGACACTGACCTTGACCTCCCGCCAACCCTGGACGAGGTCAAGAAAGCGATCAGCCAGACTAGCTCCGGCAAGGCTGCAGGCATGGACTCCCCGCAGAGCTCTTCAAATCAGCTGGACCTTGATGCCTTCCTCAACATTCTGACATGCATCTGGGCAGAGGAGAACATGCCACAGGAATTTAGAGATGCTACAATCGTCTCCCTGTTCAAGAACACGGGCAGCAAAGCAGACTGTGCCAATTACAGAGGGATCTCACTCTTGTCCATTGCTGGCAAGATCTTTGCGAGAGTCATCCTCAACCGCCTGATCAGCTCTGTATCTGAGGAAGCACTCCCAGAGGCTCAGTGTGCTTCAAATCCCCGGCCGCAGCACAGTCGACATGGTCTTCTCTGTGAGACAGGTCCAGGAGAAATGCTTTGAGCAGCACCATGGACCTCTACGCTGTTCTTCATAGATCTGACCAAAGCATTCGAACAAACCAGTGAACAGAGAAGCGCTTTGGTCATCCTCGCAAAGCTCGGCTGCCACCAGGAAGTTCACCAACATCATCCGCCTCTCTCCATGATGGAATGGTAGGAGTTGTCCAGTCAAACGGCGACACATCCGCACCCTTCGACATTTCCAACGGTGTGAAACAAGGTTGTGTCCTTGCCCCCGTGATTTTCAACCTGTTCTTCACGTGTGTCCTGACCCATGCAAGTACGCGACCTTGAGAAGGGAGTGTACCTGAAGTACAGACTAGACGGCTCTCTCTTCGACCTCCGTCGACTGAATGCCAGGACCAAGACCATCGAGAGACTGATCCTTGAGGCGCTGTTTGCCGATGACTGTGCGCTGATGGCGTACACGGAGTCTGACCTCCAACCATCTTCAACAGATTTCTCGGAAGCCTCTCGACTGTTTGGCCTCACCATCATCTCAGCACAGACCTAGGCCTGCACCAACCAGCCCCTTCCCCCCCCCCCCCCCCCCGCAAAGTGTATATCGAAGGCACCGAACTGAAGACTGTCGACCAGTTCAGGTACCTTGGGAGCATCATCTCTTCTGACGGTACTATCGACAAGGAAATCGCAGCTCGCATCAGCAAAGCCAGCCAAGCCCTGGATCGCCCTCGCACTCGTGTGTTGAATAACAACAACGTCAAGCTCTCCACCAAGATCAAAGTCTACAAGGCAGTAGTCCTCCCCAGCCTCCTCTACGGCAGTGAGTCATGGACACTGTACAGAAAACACCTCAAGCAGCTTGAACGTTTTCACATGAGATCCCTGCGCTCACTCATGGGCATCAAATGGCAAGTCAAGGTGACAAACCTGGAAGTCCTGGACAATGCTGGCTTAGTGAGTGTTGAAGCCTTGATCTTAAAGACACAACTTTGCTGGACAGGTCATGTCATAACGCATGATGATTCTCGCATGCCACGTCAACTCCTGTATGGTGCACTCTCAAAAGGCCACAGGAAGCAAGGACGGCCAAAGAAACGCTTCAAAGACTGCATAAGAGACAGCCTCAAGTACTGCGACTTACCCCTGACACTCTATGACAGGATGTGGATCTCACATGATAGTTTAAGGGTGGTACCAGAATAGCTTAACTCATTCTACCCCTGATCAACGATATCAACAGTGTGTAAAGGACAAATTTCTAAGGTATCTATTCCTCTCACTAAACGCCAAAAAATGTAAAAAGGTAACTTATTTATAACGGATCTTACCCCCTAGAATCGGAGAGGGGAATCTAACACAACATGCACATATCAACAAATCCTACTCTAAAATCGCTATCTCCCGCAGATACTTTAACCTACCGCTAAAACAGGTCACCACTGTAACGCACGCAGACTTGCCCACAGTCGTACGCACAGACTCTCACGCAACAGACGCATACACCGCTACTGACTCAGACGGGCGCATTCATGCGGTAAAACACAACACACGGGCTCCCTTTCTAAAGTAACCTTTATACACTATAAAAGAAAAGAAAACGCTTTAAAGACTATCAAACTATATATACAAGGCTCTCTTTCACACACTCAAATCACAGTATCTTTGCCAGGCTAGGTTTTAGTCTCTCAATGTCTCCAACCTGTTTGATGTTGTTGCCTGGTTACGTTGGTCCTTCTCACGTCTAGGCGTGAAAGTCCTTCGTCGTACGCGTATTGCCGTCCTGTCCTCTTTGGGCACGGACGTCCTCGTTCTCGTACGGTACACTCAGTTCTCGCTTGGACTTGGGTGTCTTGGTCCCAGTCAGAATCACTCCAGAAGAGCTGGAGGGATGACCTCCACGTAGGTCCACACCTGCGACTCGACGTCTCGGCGTCCGTCTTTCCACTCTCGTTACAAGAACTCTAAATAGAAACAAAAGTCCCAACGTAACACTTGCTAAACACACAACATATTGGATCAATGAGAAACGTCACGTAACCTGGCTGATACAAATAACTCACACGTTCATTCACACACACAAACACACACACGTGCATCATAAACTATCTTCGTATCACCCCCATACATCTGTCACTATCTTGAAAACAGACTATAGCCTAACTGACACTCTTGCTATACATTACTCTATACCCTGGAAAAGACTATGCTTAACCAACCACGTACTATCTTCCTAGCGGCTTAGACATACACACTTCATATTCCTTTAGTCATCTAACTCGGTAAACAACTGTATACAAAAACACCGGTTACTTCACCGAATTCTAAACATACTATAACTAAACCAAACCGGAACACCGCTATACAACCACATTAATCTTACCACGCATACTGTCTTTAACTAAACAACTATCAATACTACGTTTATAGAAACATACCTGAAATCTAGGCTTCAGAGTCAGGGAATGCGGGCTAGGTAACTCGAACACAACCGTTCCATACGACAAGACAGCCCGCAATAACCAAACTAGACCTCTGACAGTCACAGCTTCCGCCTAGAACTCACTAAACAGAACTCACTAAAAAAACCCGTGCTAACCATGTCTTACAGATTTCACGTACGTCTAGTCCAACACGGACTTTCGGCACAAACAAACCGTTAACAAAAACCGTACCGTACTAATCCTATTGTGCGAGCACTATGCACAAGCATAGAGCTTCATCACA